>OZ010716.1:24998349-25070158 GCA_963932345.1 Ophion ventricosus
CTCCGAAGCATCGCGTCGACGCTGTCAGCGCAGAGAGAGAGAGAGAGAGAGAGGGCATGTATACACAAACCCAATTCCTACCCTTGCGTCACCACCAACATAACCCAGCCACCCTCGCCCCAAAACCCATCCTCATCCTTCTCTGTCTCACTCTCGATGTGCAAGTCCCGATGTTCCCCGGCACAAAAATGTCCCGGGGAAAAATCTGGCGCTGGCCTCCTATGCAGTGGCGACAGATTTGTACGCGCACCGAACTACACGGAGCAACGTTTGAAAAAGAAAAAAAAACGGGAAAATGTATATCATAGGCAGGCTGCGATTAGAAGTTTTCAATTACTGATTGGAACTGGAACTCTGAGTGGCAATGATTTATTAAAAAATCTATCATTGTGTCACGTGAGACTTAATATCCATTTTTTTTCTCGATTGATGGAGTTGCATTGATATACTTTGGGTTTAGCTGTCAAAAGTTCGTGATGGGTTTCTCAAAAAATATGGAAATTTGGAAAGCTTGGCGATTTTTGTAATAGGAATTTAATATATGGGTAGTATTTAAATCTGACGTTCAAGTTCATCATTCTGAGAGATTTTTGCATCGTTAGCGTAATAAAAATTAATTTCATCAATTGCAAACACCTTTCTTTGGCATAATTGCGTTCCGTTGTGAAATGTTTTTTCGGCACGAGACAATAAGAAGCCTGCAATGAATGATTGGATTTCATTAATTAAAAAATTGCAAGAAATGATTGGATTGCGTTTATCCCTAAATTGCGATAAGTGATTGGATTGCAATAAATGTTTGCATCGCAATCAGTAAAAAAAATGCGATAACTTATCGGATTGCATATAGTTCGAAATTGCAATAAATTATTGCATTGCATTCGTTTTAAAATCGCAATAAAAGATTGCAGTGCATTAAGTCCAAAATTTCAATAAATTATTGCATTGCATTAATTACAAAATTACAATAAATTATTGTGTTGCATTTATTCCGCAACTGACATTTCGACTAACAAACAAAAAGCACAGAAACGAAAAAACGAAGAATTAGCATTGCATCCTAACGGTTCAAGCGTCAGGTTCATTAATAAAAGTTCTCGTGAGCAAAGGAGAAAAAAAACGTTTTACCCTAAGATTCGTAATATTTTTCTCAAAAATCTACACGGGTCATCCGATTTTAAAATACTCTCTCAATGACTTTGCGCGCTCCCAAACATCAACTTTCATCCGCCTCGTTATCTCGGAGTTTCTCGCATGCAGCAATCGACCACACACGTTTCCGCATAGATACATGTCGTTCGAGAGACTTTACCGAGACAAGTTTCACACGAACGTTATACAATTGTTCTACGTGGGTCGTTTTTGCTCGCTTTTTTCTAAATATATATATGGCGTTGAGTCGTTGACACGTAGAGTGAGCTGCGTCGGTGAATGGGGGAAATTGTAGAGAGGTATCATACCAAATATCGAGATGCTCGTCATTGCCGCAACGACGACGACGACGTAATGGGGCCAAGACGAAGAGGGTTCAGCAGATCGATCAAACGGCGTGCATGAGACGTCATACATGGCTGCGCACTACGCATCGAAATTCTTGGGGTGACTGTTTATCTTTCGTTTTATTAACTCAAGACGAGTGGGCGAGGCGGGGAATTTTGCAATGTCAGAGCAGATTCGATTTCAATGAAGGCGAATTCGTGCCTACGGTCGGATCGACGAAATTTTATTCTGCCAATGAAACATTGATGCTTTATTCGAACGATTCGTATTCGTGCCTTGGCATACATCGAAATAAAAATAAAATATTGCGAGAAAAAAAATTTCATACGATAAAAATAATAAAATTATTTCTACTTTTATTGCCATAATTGATAATAATTATTATAATTAATTCTACTCTTATTGCGATTACAATTATTATTTATTTGTCATTATTATTATTTATTATTATTATTTGCTCACGATTTTCAGCAAAAAAAACGTTGAAAGTCGCGCTGGAAGTACGCAATTGTGGTTGCGAAGCAGGAAAGTTCTTTTACGGTTATACGTCGCAGGAAGAATAACGTCATCGTTTTGCTCGATTCTTGCAGGACAAAGTACAGATCGTGCCTTAGGGACAGTGCAAACGTATAAGGATAAAGAGACGTAAAGAGCAAAAGAAGAAGTATTTGACAGAGCTGGTAGGTTACTTATATCTGACGAGACGAACAAGACCGAGAGAGTGTGAGAGTGAGAGAGAGAGAGAGAGAGAGAGAGAGAGAGAGAGAGAGAGAGAGAGAGAGAGAGAGAGAGAGAAAGAGAGAGAGAGAGAGAGGGACAGAAATTCTCTGGCTTGCTCTCTCCCCACACCTGTTCGCCAGCTGCCATGACAAAAGGCCATTTTAACCTAAGCCGCGGGCTGTAAAAGAAAAACAGGGGCAGGGCAGGGGGAAGGGCGAGATGGGCAAGGGCCAGAGAGGGAAGGCGAGGGGGCAAGCATCTTTGCAAAACGCTGAATGGTGTACGTGTTCGTGCTATTGCATACATGTACACAGGTATATACATTCACCGATAGTGCGTTGCATTGTCATTGTCGTATAGTCGTTTATTGTATTATATATATATATATTGTTATTCTCATTGTCAATGAGCCGAACGATTTCACTTCACTGCCCGGCCACACCCTGTCGCTTATATGATATCCCGCTGTGACTATGTGAAATTTCGCCGAAACAATTAGCACAATGAAAACCGGAAATATTATAAGAGTTGAATTTCGGTTAATGGATTCAAACGCGTCTCTCACATGATATTGAAGTTTGCATCGTTGGAATCCAACGAAACTTAATATTTCAAAATTGTTTTATTTTTAGCGGCAGAATTTGCCGACGAAAATTCCTCAGCCATTATTTAAGATACTCATACCAAGATTTACAATGTAAAACTGCAAAAAATAATTTGATTTGATAATAAAAATAAGGGAATGAAATTATTCCAACAATGCAAACTTCTCTCACGCTCTCTCTCCCTGGGGCTTTTCCACTCAGTATTCCTCTTTTCTTTTTTTAATGTTTTAATGTTTTCATTTCTATTAGCATCCAAAGTCATGCCTTGCCAATTTGGGCTATAGATCTTAAATCTTTCGTGGTCACACTTCCAAATTCAATCGCGGTGGTCACACTTGGGTCGATTCTACCCAGTCAGTTTTCAAAAAAGTGTTGTGACCAAACTATCCGCCCGAAGTGGTTAAAAAAATTACGGAATATGCTTTGAACTTTCTAGATGATGTACGAAAAATGTATCTATAAGAAATACAATGGGGATATGTTAAAAAAAATTGATAGAGGTGAAAACGCAAAAAACACACTTTTTCGCTAAAAAAAATCATAGTTCCGTGAATTTTCAACATTTTTACCTAAAATTTGGACGTGATACTCCTTAGATATGCTACTTTTGGAAAAAAATAGTAGCACAGTGCGCGTTCCAAAAAAGGTATTTATCCCGACATGTGAAGAGGGTAAATTTTATGGTATGAGGATATTTCAAACTCCAGGTAAGATGGTGAATACAGTCCCATTCGAAGCCGGGAACTATTATATATTCACGTCAACCTTGATCAATTGATCGATGGGTCGATTCTACCTAGGGTGACCACAAAGGGTTAAGAAGGATCCTGAAAAACATTTCAATGATTTTCATAGTATAAATTGGGCAAAAAAAATTGAGCGACGAAATTTTCATTGCGGTCCAACGATGCCAACCTCATTATCGTCTGTAGCTTGCACTTTTTACTCTTCATGTCATCTCTTCCTCTTCCTTTCTTTCTCTCTACCCCCCCGCCCCTCTCACTCTCTCTCCCTTCCTTTTTCCCCTCACTCTCTCTCTCTTCCTCTCTCTTATCGTCTCTCTCTCTCTCTCTGTCTCTCTCTCACCGTTTCGCAAACACGCCAGAAAGATCACAAAAATGCGAAGATCAAAGGATTGACTAACAATCAAAAACTCATTTGAAATGGAAAGGTAGGAACGAGTGTTTGCGAAAAAAAAAAGAGAAAGGCAGAGAGAAATGGAAAGGGCCCTGTCGCGTGCTTGGGTCACGCGACTCTCTTGTTTTCCGTTTGCAAATATATATATAATAAATATATATATGTGAGGCTTTGAGTTTCGAGATCGCGGAGAAAGTCATCAGCAAACGTTGGTGCGGATCACCAGCAGCGGCGAGAGATCGCTATTTCTTACATCGTCGTCGTTGTCGTTCTCTAGGAGAGAAGGTTCGCTCTCTCTCTCTCTCTCTCTCTCTCTCTCTATAGTTCGCCTGTCTCTTTGGGCTCTCTCGGCTGAACTAAAACTCGCTAGCCATGAATTAGAGAATGTTTGCACGAACCGCACGTCACTCTCGCCTCGTCCGATTTTACCGCTGACCACGACCTTTCGCAATCGCCCCTCGACCAATCTACTCGAAAGAGAGGGCATAAAAAACAATAAAAAAAAAAGTCGCGAGCCTCTCGCGGATAATGAAATCCGAGAGGGGAGGGGGAGAGGGGGCGGGGTGGTTCGATGAGGTCTTAAGCCGATTATTATGCGAAAATCGGTCTCGGGATCGTTACGAGAAACGGCTGTTATGTGTGGCGAGGGCGAGCGAAAAAGATCGGACCGAGATGAGATAAACAGGAAAGGTGATATATATGTTTGCAAAAGGAGCTCGACGCCAACGCGACCATCCGCTCAGTGATGTCAGCCAAAAAGCGTCGACGCAAGATCGAAAAGAAAGGACAACAAAAAAAAACTTTGATCAACAATTTTCCAAAATGAAGAAATTAAAAATGTGCCATTTCGTTCGCGAGTTTGAACTTGAGATTTTTCAATCGTACGTTTAAAGAGCAATTTTTATATTCGTCCGTGCGAATTAAGAGGCTCGCTTATACGTATAGAAATTATGGACGAGAGCAGCTCGCTCTTGCATCTAGTTGACTTTTTGCCGCAATGGACTAAACTCATGGCGAACCCTGAAATGTCGAGAGAACGGATCGCCTTTCGAGAATCTTTCGAGGATCCCGAGAGATCCATTAAAAGATCATTCAAATATCATCGACGAGTGGACGGAGGGAAAGGAGAGCGCGGGGGGAGGAAGAGCGCAATAAGCCTCGATCATTGAGAGACCCTTCGAAATCAGGGGGGGGGGGGCGTGCCATTTAAAATTACAATTTACCTCGTTCCAATACGCTTCACACGGAAATGTCAAAACAATACTATGATCGATGAAATATGCATTCATAAAATTAAAAGTATATAAATATAAAATAAATAAAATAATTTTTTTATAATGTATAAAAAATCGAAATAAATTGATTTGACATGGAATAAAATGGAAAAAACAGCATAAATTTCTTAAAAAAAGACGTAGTCTAACGACCAAGAAACTGACCAAAGTACGAAACGAATCTGGAGAACGTTAAAACGAAAATGAAAATTTGCGATTAAAACGTAACGCGCTGTCTGAGCGGAGGATCGCCAAGTTACCCATCGATTTCTCCATTCCGCGGGCGGGACAATCGCAACGATCTTATAGTGGTAAGACATCGGGTGAATAAAATTAGATCCATCAACTGCCAAGATGGGTTGCGGGACCTCAATATTGTAGCATACACGAGCGTCGAGTTTATCGCGTCTTTGCATCGACGCGACAGCGCAAAAAAAAATCGTTTAACGGAGGCGTCGGATTGATCAGAGTAATCGAGACACCAGACAGAGAGAGAGGGAGAGGGGGGGGGGGGGGAGGGATATTTATTCGGGAGGCGGTACCGTGACTTTGATCCGTTGATGGGACGATTGGTGATGGTATGAGAAAAGTGCGTCAGCACTTACAACGAAAGGTCACGATAACACATACACATATATATATTTTCATTTTTTATTTCCTAAGTTCCAACCCTTATGGGTTTTATGTATTACTCTTCCCAATTGATAGCGTTGATGTTCGCATCATTGGAATGCAATGAAAATTAATCGTCATATTTTTGTTTCCTTATTTTTATTATTATACCAAATATTTTGTTTGCAGATATCAATTTTCGATCGTCGAATAGTTTTCTTACGAATTATTGAGAAATTTCCATAGCTAAAGCCTGCAAGAGGAAGCTTGAGCAATTGAAAAAAAAAAAATATGAATTTTCATTGCTCTTCGACGATGCAAACTTCAATCTCGTCCCAATTGAACCCCTTCCTATCACTGCCTAGCCGCCCTTCGCTGATCTAACTTAACGTTTCGTTACCTCCACAGCTGTCTGAAGGCATTACTTTCGTGGAGGTTCGTATGTTTTGGGCGCATAAGCAGCGTCCTTTTGAATCATTAGTCATTTACAGAGCCGCTTAATAAAAATAAATGACAATCAATTATTATATATAACAATAAACTAGAATAAAAAATATCTCATAATTTTTTATTCCATTTTCTTTTTTTTTAATTTTTTCTGATTTTTTCTTTTTTTTTTTCAGAAACATTTTATCTAAAAAGTCGCGGTTACGAAGATTCTTCTGCTAGTGACATTTCTCAGAGTTTAGTTATTAAGATTTTTTTTCAATATTCGGTGATCCAGTGTTTTTATTGTCATTACGGAATCTTTCGAATTTTTTACACGCATAGAGCAATTTATTCATGAAGTGCCGTATAAATTAGACGATTTTTTGGGTCGTAATGTTTTGTGAAAAATTCGGCAACTTGGCTTGAAATTTGACCAGTATACTGGCATGTATTCTTACTTCACTGCAGACGAAAATCAGTTAATTGTTGAATATTCGGGTTCGTAAAAGGAATTCCTTAAGCTCCTTAAGGAATACCTCAAGGCATATTCTTTCGATTCATAATTCGAATTCGATTCGAAGCACAACGCTGCTTAACTCAAAGTACCGCTTGAGCCGGACTCCAACCGATCATCCACTAGTGTCCATTCTACATATTGCCAATGGAGAGTAGATTGCCACGGAGAGAAATAAGACAAAATTGTGAACCACAAAGACCCGAAATTCTCACTTATCGATACAAAAGCAGCTGTCATCGATCAATGAAAACTTATTTTTCACTTTAATACGTAAAAATTACAAAAAAAAAAAAAACAACACTCCGCATACGAATAATATAAGATTTTTTCTTTCGATACTTCGAGAGAGAATCGGAGCACCTTATAAGATATCGCGTTGTGAAATAACTTTCACATAGAAATGAAAGACGTTTGATATTATGATTTCACAACTACAGCAATGAACGAGTAACAAGCGAATAGAGATTCAAATGACAATTTTAAGCGCGACGATAAATACGCACCGTCAAAAAGGGAGGCAAAGAAAAGGAAAAAAAAAAGAAGAATAGACATATCATTTTCTTTTGCTAGTCCGAAATTGATTAATTCGTTTGAGACTCTTACGTCGGCGTATATATCCCTGAGGCAATTTCACACGGTTGTAAAGCAAGTGAATTCATCTGGCACACGTGTGTTCGTGGTATACGGAAAGCAATAACGCGGTATTTTACAATGTCAGATAACCATCGCACGGTAAATAGCCTTTTCGTTTATTCATTCCGCGCGCGTGTACAAACGGCAAAGCCGTTCATTGGCAATCTTTGACGAGACGATCTTACTGGCTCGCGTTATATACGAAGGATCTTTATGAATCGTCCGTTGGATTGCTCCGGGACCAGTGGTGCTCCGATCAGTCTCTATAAAGGAGAGACCACGAATCATAGATCGCCCGTTTCGAGACAAACTCGTGCGTTTTTATATCCTCGCCGTACTCGCGTATTTGTACATACATGTATATGTTCCGCAATAGTCCGAGTAATAGAGAGAAAAAAAGGAAATAAAAGACTAGCGGTGATCTGTCCCGTCTCGTCAACCTTCCGATATTGAAGGTATCGACATCGCGTGTCTTGTATAGATCGAAGGAGAACGACGATAACTATATATATTTATATTTAGCACACCAACATTGGTGGATGGGTGGTCGGGGTTCGGATCCGGCGGTACTTCGAGTTAAGCAGCGTTGTGCATGGCCTATACTCGGAGCGGTGACTACTTAGCCATGCACCGGCTGGAGAATTAACCAGTCAGCGGGAGGCCGATACTTCTGAGACCTTTGTGTAGATACCCGTGCAGAAATATTGTCATGGACACAGTCCGATTCGGATTAGGATCCTGGTTTCTCAATCGGAATCCAGTCGGACATCGGATCGGATCCGGGAGCGAAGTGGAACGCTCGCAAATCGGATTCCAGCCAGGATCCTAATCCGACACTATTAAGGGGTTACGTGGGTTTGAAAATTTCAAAAAATCCATTTTTTTATTTTCATTATTTAATAGTACAATATGTCTAGAATTTTCTCCCAAAGTTTCAAGTCAATCGGAGTAAAAGTCTAGGCGAGAGAGCCTTTGGGAATTCCCCCCGTTGGGAAAGACCGGCAACATTTTTTTTAAAAATATTGTTGAAATGTTGCTTTTTTATGTGCTTAACATTTTGAATGAAATAATTTATATATTATTTTTTTTTAAATAGAGAAAATATGCTTTTTTGGTTTCGAAACCCACGTAACCCCTTAAGGACTTTAGTCAGAATCCAAATAGAAACTTTGCATAGGATCCAGGCTAGAATCCCGAACTTCTAAAACAAGATCTGGTTCGATATCGAATCGGATCCCAGGGACGAATGTAAAAATCACTAGATCATTTATTCAAGAATCTGAAAAAGATTAGGTAAAAATTGGTGCTACAGTATAACTGTTAAAAATTATAGATTTTAGTAACGGAATTACGAACCAAATTCTCTACATTCAATAAAAATTTTCGAAAAAACAATATATAGACCTTGAAAGACTTATATTTCCTGGAGAAAAGTGATATAGGTTATTTATTCTGAGTAATTATATTTTAATTAAATGGAGATCGAACTAAGAAAAATATGTATTTAATTTTCTAAGAAAAATGTATTCAATACGTATTTAAAGTACGTATTTCAAATTCTTGCCACCACGTTTCCACCTTGTGTTACGTAGTGGGCGCCATCTGGATTCTGATGAGGATACCCATTCCAGAGAATGCGTATCATATCCTGATCGGGATCTGATCGGAACTTAGGTATCCCTAAGAAATTTTTGCACGAGATTTGTTCAATATATCAAAAACATTCTTTCTGACATTTTATACGAGAATGAAGTACGGGGGTGGAAAATACGGGAGCTAGTGGAATAACTCCAAGGGGGCTACGTTAAAATGGCCATGGGCCTAAATAGAAACACGCCAAACTATATATGGCGGATGGCGGCGACATGAAGACGTTTCGGAGTAAACGAAGAAACGAATGTAATAGAAAACGAAAGGCAAAATGACAGTAGAGTATAAATTTAGAAGTAACGAAATTTTGTAAGGGGAAACGTATATGTAGGAAGGGGGAGGCGCATTTTTTGTATCAACATCTTAAAGGGGTATACCTGGAATAATAAATACTGCTACTACTACTACATTCCTCACCACAATATTTTATCCTCTGCGCGACGCTATTTGTTTTTTCTCGAAACTTCACCCGCTCCTACACGTTACATTTTACCAAAAGTGTCCGAAAAGCGTTCAATTATTCGGACAAAAAAATGCCTGCGTCCGTTATCTTGAAGTCTTTTTCCTTTTTTTTTATACCGTTTACGCAGCATCCTACAGTGCTTTTGAAAATGATGTTTTATATACAGTGAACACGCGATTTCGCGCCACCGTTCTCTTCCGGCTTCCCACGCGAACGCGCTGAAAGTTTGAGAAAAAAGAGAGCTGCGCGCACAGCTGATCGCTGGTCTGTAACACTCGTAACACGAAACGATTTCCAGATCAGAGAGTACGGAAATATATAGTGATCGATAAAAATATCCGGCTAACTTGACTTTATCGTTCCATGTACGTAAATACATAATAGTGGTATATATATACACATATGCATTCACACATGCATATATATATATATATAGTACTGGACAAAATAAAATACGCACGGAATAATGCAAAACAAATGCACAATGCAAATGCAAAATTAAGTGCGTACTTTATATTTCGAACAGTCCGATAATTTTGTATGCGTGTGTACATGGGTCCGTTCATATGTTTATATCCATTCAATATATGCCCACGATATACGTTGAAATTTTTTGGGATCGTTGGAATGTAACGGAATTTTTTTTTTGTTTATATTTTTATTTCTCCATTTTCACTATGATCAAAAATCTTTTCTCGCCAATTTAGGCTATAGATCTTTAACAAGCATCCTAAAGAACATTTCAATGATTTTCGTTGTACAAATTTGCCAAAAAAAAAAGGAGCTACGAAATTTTTGTTGCTTTCCAATAATGCACACTTAATAATCATCTTTAGTTTGCACTTCTACTCTTTATGTTATCTCTCTCTCTCTCTCTCTCTCTCTCTCTCTCTCTCTCTCTCTCTCTCTCTCTCTCTCTCTCTCTCTCTCTCTCTCTCTCTCTCTCTCTCTCGTTCCCATTCTCTTTCTCTTTGTCTTGCTGCGTCGCGTAGCATTAAATATGTGTCTGGCTTCAATTACGAGCTCGATTATACATGAAATTGTAATAAGCACGTCGGTTTTAACGCGCGGACAGGATAATGTAACGGGCATTAAAGCATTATATATATATATGTGCTTTATCAAACCACACAGTACATATGAATTACGCGCATTATGATTCATAACTACACGTACGCACGTTACGTATTTTGTCTAGCGTGAGAGAGTTTCCCTTTCATTGTCCGATCAACGGTGAAATATGTGGTTCGTATTGTTGAATCGAGCACCTACAACACAAATGATACAATCATCGCGTGCAACGAATAGTTGTCACAGCCACGCAAATGGAAAATCCTCGATAAACCGTTTACGAAATATTCGGTGATGTTTTCTTTTAACAGTGTGAATAAAGGCCTATGAGTATTGGGTTTTGAATGTATTCGGAGCAAAAAAATTTAGGTGGGATGAAGTAATAACGATAAGGTTGAACGCAATAGTTGAAGAGCAATGCATTTTTTTACTTAATCCACATATTCCTGCTGAAAGAGTTAGGCTCTGGAAATGAATGAAGTATTTTTTAGGATCTTTGTTGAGAGACGTGCAATTAAAATCTACAAAATATGATTTTGAATAATAATAAAAATGGAAAAATATAAATGTAAGGAAGAATTATGGTTGCATTGAAAAAATCCGAGCTTAATTAAATGCATTTGAAAATGCCTTAAAAAGTATATTTAAAAAAAGCATTAAAAAAGTTCATTTCAAAACTGTAAAGCCCATGAATAACAATTTTTTTCTTTGTCATTCATGGGCTTTGCATTTTTTAATGCTCTCAAATGAACGCATTTAATTAAATATATTTTGATAAGCTTGCAATTTGAAATGCAACGATAATTCTTCGTTTCATTTTGATTTACCCATTTTACTATTATTCAAAATCATGTTTTGTAGATTTAAATTGCCGACGAAAATTTCAAAGTGGAATGCCCCGTCTATTTGTCATCTGTGAGATTTTCCTGAATAGATATTGCAGTAGAGTTTACAGATTCAGGCAGAAACAAAGAGAGAGAGAGAGAGAGAGAGAGAGAGAGAGAGAGAGACCGAGGACGAGGGGGCGGGCAAATGGGACAGAAAATTATCGCGATGATTGTCAAGCCTTGTCCGCTGTCGCGATCTCAATGATGAAATTGCGAATCGAGAAGCAAGAAAATTTTCCTCAAAGATCCGAATGCCTTGGATGGAAAAACGAAAGGCGTGAGTACATAATGGACATTGCGCGCGTTACGTACACGCGCAAACACACAGAAAAACGCAGCGCGTTTCTGACACGCGCCGCAAAGCGACAGGGACGTTTCACCTGTACAGAGATTTGCGCTCCGTACAGTATTGTACACACCCGGCTATATTTTGCTCACGCACGTGTCGTGTCTATTTCTAGCAAACCTCGCGCTGTTCTCGCATTCGTCTATGCAACAGACTGCACTTGTACCTCTCTCTCTCTCTCTCTCTCTCTCTCTCTCTCTCTCTCTCTCTCTCTTTCACTCTTTCCGAGACCTCGAATCGTCTGGATTTTTTCCTCTCCGAGATTCTTTCCCTTGCAAATCGAATGAAACCGAATGGGGTCGAGATACAGAAATAGACCGGAGAAACGAAGAAAAAAATGGCCAAATTTTCCATTCACTTAATTTTTTAATATTATTGTCATGTTTTTCAATCATGGCTATTGACATGATTTTTGTTGGAAATTATTCTTATTATTACAGTTCGTTTAATTTTTCGTTGAAATATTTTTTTATAGATATTGCGGTTAAATATTTTTTATATACATTTAATGAAAAAATATTTCTTCATAAGTGAGTTTGCAAAAATATTTAATTTTAATATTTCTCAATTCCCACGAAAATATTTCCATATAAATACTATTCAAATTGCGTATTAACATAATAATAACGAGATAAAAAAAAGTATCTAAGAAACGAATAAAAAGGCCAAATTTCTCCGCTCGTTCAATTTTTTGGTTCCTCGCGAATTGTTCGTCAAATTATTCGAACTAGCTCGCGCTAAAGGTTTAAAAAATTACGTATTACATATATATATATATATAGGCATCCGGTGTCAGCGAGTGAAAAATCGAGAGAAGCTTTGCGGTGGCGTAAAAAAAATGTGCTGCCATGAAACGGGAGACTTTATCTTCAGAAAGAAGGAAAAGAGAGAAAGGGAGAGAGATAGGAGGAAGAGAGTGAGCCAGTTGAGGGCCAAAGCGAGGATGAGGAGGCTCTCACTGGGCTTATGGCATCTCGTTATCTTGCGTTATTGCGACAGCCCTGTACATGTATATTTAGAGAACAACTTATATCTCCAACGAAAGCAAGAAACACGTGAATATCACTGCATCACTTGAGCCTTTATTTATCCGAGGCACACAAATGCACCTGTCTCTCTCTCTCTCTCTCTCTCTCTCTCTCTCTCTCTCTCCCTCTCTGCTCACACACGATCCACACATATATTTATATCGCGTCCATATGGTGCACCTATATACATATTGCACCGTAGATATTACGATGCACTTCGAAGGAAAGTCACAGTTCAACGAACCGAAATCTCAGGTTTCAATGAGCTCTCACGGGATGACTTTTCATGAGACGTAAAACTTTCGTGGCCTCCGATTTGTGTTACCGGTAGTCGAAATTTTTGTGAAAACCAGAAGGGCTATAGTTTTTTGTCCATTTAATGCAAATTAAGAATAATAATTATTCCCCTACTCCTACACTGATAAACATTCCCCTACCCCTGAGAGTTAGAGGCTTGATCTTTGATAATAAAAAAATAGACCTCTGATAATAATTATTACCAGGAATTAATAATAATTCATTAATTCTAATTAATTCATTATTATTACCAGAGATTTCTTTTTCTATTATCAGAGATCGAGCCTAGCCCACGGGGGTAGAGAAATGTCGCCCAGTGCAAACTGAGAAAGAGCATTTTCCGGAGCAATAAAATCTACTAAAAAGAAAAAATAAACAATAAAAATAATAATAAATTATAATGTATTGGAGGGAAATAATAATAGTAACTTTCGAGCCTAACCCATCGAGGTAGGTGAATTGTTTCCAAACGCAAACTGAGGCAGTTGGCCAGAGCAATAAAATCATATAAAATTAAGATTAATAACGCTGAACACAGTAGGCTCCGCGAAACGAGTCAATCAATCGACTCTCCAACGAACATTCTATTTTTTGTTTATTAACAAGTCAAAATCAACGCATGTTCCTCCTGAATCGCAATTTGATTTGAATCAATGTTAACGCGTGTAGCTCGTAGCTACCGGTGATGCGAGACCACGAGCTCGCGAGTCAGGATAAAGGACAAGGGGAATAAGAAGAACAAGAAAAAAGGTTGAAAAGAGAGAAGAAACATGGAGGAGGACGGACGAGTAACCCAGGATGCAAAAATTTACGCGAAGGAATCAGTGAACACGAATCGGGAGGTCTTGCGGAAGAGGGCAGGTGGGTTAGGGGAGGGGAGTGTCGTGTAGTAGAGGAAGATATGTGCATACACGAAAAGTGGGCCGGGGCATGGGGGGGGGGGGGGGGGGGGGGGAGTTACAATGAACAATCGTACATTGTTACGAGTTATGGCATTGTTACTCCACTGCTCTCTCGATGTGTGCTCCGAGTTCTCTCTCTCTCTCTCTCTCTGTCTCTCTCTCTCTCTCCCTCGCTCTCGTGCTTTGACTTCTCTTTGCTCCCTATATAATACCTCGACCCTTACCATGTTCACATAATTAGGCTGTAAACGTTTCGAGACAATCACCATTGTTTTGCGATCTTCTCCCCCCCACCTTACCGGTCCCGCTCTCCCATGACTGTAGAAGCGTCTATACATAGCTCGTCGTGCTCTGGATCGGGGAGGCGCCTTCCGACGCGTATGCACTCGAACTTCGATCGCGAGGCATTGAAACGAATACCGAACGAAAAAATTCCAGTTACAGATTGTACTCAGGGAATTATTTGAAAATGATGCATTTTTGAGATTGCCATATGGTCGCAAAATGTGATTAATGTGAAGTCATCGAATTGTTTATTTCTATTTGATTATTTGGAAGCTACTCGGCGAGTCCGCTTTTTTTTTTGTCGAGGCTTCTGATGTATGACGGGCGTGGATTTTAGTCCGTGAGTACGTTCGCGTTAAATTTAGAAGTGCCGAAAGATCGGGCAGACGCAGTTTTCGATGTCTCCAGGATGGATTCTTGCACGAGAGACCTCGAGCTATTAATAACGGGGGGGGGGGTCTTTTTAGTGGTGATTGTTTTGGAAATAACGGTTTGTTTTGTTTTTCGTTTAAATACTTTTTTTTATAGATATTGGGTTTAAGTAATTTTTGGAAATATTTTGTTGAGATATTTGTTCGTAGATAATTTTGTAAAAATATCTGTTAAGAAGAAAACTGTGAAAATATTTGTTAATCAATATTTCATTGGTATATTTGTGTATATATATATATATATATATATATATTTATACACATTTGTTTAAAATATCTCTTTCTAAATGCTTTCCAAAAGATATTTTATAGAAATATTTGTTTGTAAATAATTTTGTAAAAAAATTTCATTAAAATATTAGTATATATATATATATATATATATATATATATATATGAAATATCTTTATATATATGATATATATATACATACATATATATATATATATATATATATATATATATATATATTTTTGTACACATTTTATCGGCATATTTGTTTATAAATAATTTTTATAAAAATATTCAATAAAGATTTCATAAAAATATTGCTATATATTTATATATTTATACATATTTCGTGGAAATATTTGTTTCTCGATATCTTATGAAAATATTTCTTCCCAAATGTCTTCTAAAAAATATTCAATCGAAATATTCGTATGTAAATGATTTTGTAAGGATATTTGTTAACAAATATTTCTTTACAATATTACTATATATTTATACTAATTCCGTCGAAATGTTTATTTATCGATATTTTATTATTCCGCGCGAAACTATTTCCATATATTTTGTAAATTGCGTTAATAACGTGCGATTTCCTACAGATAAGAAAAAATGAAAACGTCACCTCGAATGGCACATTTTTATCGCAACGTTCATCCAGCAAAAGGACTTCATTCTAAGGAAGAAAGAACATGAAAACGAGCAAGAGAGAAAATCAGAGACGAGGAACGTTAGTCGCGAGAGACGATAAAAGCGGGCAAGTCTTCCAAGTGAGGGTAGGTATTATTGCCTCCGCCGAATCTACAGGGGTATATAAGAAAGGGAGACCAAGCGCGCTGGTATCACGTTTGTTTCGTCTATGCCGAGCGGTATCCCGTAGCGTGCTCGTTTCGGCTCAACAGGAACGCGCACAGTCGTCGAGAACAACGGCATCGCGTACACTTTATTACAGCCACTTCCATCGTCACGACTGTGGCTCAACGGTTGCGACGTGAAAATTCGTTTGACCAATTTATGAGGAGTCCTCGTGTGTGCTTTACGAAGATAGAAGGGAAGAGAAAGAGAGAGAGAGAGAGAGAGAGAGAGAGAGAGAGAGAGAGAGAGAGAGAGAGAGAAAGAGAGAGAGAGAGAGCACGTGTGGGCTATCTCGTAAAAGCCACTTCGAGGACTTGGCTCCCTCGTCGTCGAGCCTCATCCCAGTCCGTGATAAAGAATAAGGTGTAAAACCCGAGGAATCCGTGTGAGATAAGAAAAACCATGTGACGACGCCATTATGACGTAAATATGCTTGAGAAAATTTCCAAACGATTACAAATACCCATATCTTCCGAAAGTTTATTTACGAGTAAAATCGAAAATTATTTGTACGTGCGGGATGATCGAGGCTCGTACTTCGAGAGCAGCTGATACGATGATAGTGAGAGGGAAGATTGAGCAAGAATTTTTGTTTACACTCGATTGTCGGGTCTGGAGAACGGTCTCGCTCGGGTTGTCGTACGCTGGACAATGTTGTCAGCCGTGGAAATTTTTACCTTCGATTTACCGCAGATACGAGACCCTTAAGGAAGCGAAAGCCTTTTGCCCGTCAATGATAAAGAATACGGATGTTTTTTTTTTTTATACGTCGATAAGTCCGGTCAAAGTTCAATTTCGAAGTTCCGATAAGATGGAGCGAGTCGTTTTCGAGAAGAAAAAAAAAAAGATTCCAATGTAGCAAATTCCAGCTCAGTTGATGGTTTTATTTGGAAAAAATTTCACTCAATTGTCCAGATTTACATTTTTAATGTTTCCTCGGGTTCGATTAATCTCAAGTCGATTTTCTTGAGAGTTGAAAAAAAAATTTTCCTGAGAATTGGAGTATCAACAGCTTGCCGATTTTTCCCGATCTTTTCGCCTCATCCTTCCCGATCGCGGTCTTTTATCTCGTCGAGCCTATTGTATTGTTCGGTCAATGACTCCAAATGTGCCGATGTCCATAAGTCCAATCGGCTGAGTATCGATTCTCATACCGAAAAATTCTGCAGGCCAAGCCATGACTTTTTAAAATGGCCGAAAAGCGAGGCTTTCAAAGAGGCCCGCGATACGGTGTATCGCGGAATGGCCGAAGGATGCCTGGGGTGCGCATCAGAACGTCGGCCGACAGGGAGACGGAAAAAAGAGAGAAAAAGATCGTCATAGCTGTGACCTTGTCTGGGCTTCGATCCCACCAATGGACTCGTTAGGTCTTTACCAGGCGCATTTGCATCCTGGGCGCAAGGCCCCACTGCGCACGATCCTCCACACATGTATAATCCTTCTCGTCCTTCCCTGCAGGACGAGGAGAGGGATAAGATGGGGGGGGGGGGGAGGACACGAGAGAGGTGAAGAGACATAGACGGAAAAAAGAGCGTACACAATAAGGAGTGGATCAAGCTGAAGGAGAAGCGTCCAGTAGTTATCAGACACGCGGACGGAAGTTGAGACAGGATATGCATTTGCAAGGATCAAAGAATTGAAAAGCAATAAGAGATTAATTAATGGAAGAAAATCAACTTCATGAACAAAGTCTTATTATATGGGCCTGGTATCGCTGACTAACCCGTAAGTTATTTTAATCTTTGGTTCTTGACGTGTCAAAACTTTAAACGCGTTTTTCTCAAAACTCCATTTTCGTAATTGGCGTGCTGGATCACTCGAAAACTATTAAGCCGATTGAGTTGAAAGTTTGTAGAAATATGGATAATATTATTACCGTCTGGTTGAAGAGAATTATTTTTGAAAAATTTAAAAAAAAACTACTTTTTAAATCCAAATTTTACAGAAGCTTTGCGTGAAATTTTGTTTTTTATTTTAATGCGTGCCATTAAAATAAAAAACAAAACAAAAACATTCTCTTGAACTTGCATTTTCTTTATTTTAATTACTGTCAAATAGAAACTATATGTGTTCTAACTGAACAAAATTTTGAACTTTTTTTGCAGATCAAAGTCTAGGGGAAGATAGACTGCACGCTGATTCGCAACTCTCGCGACAACCTTGCTATAATAAATGAATTTAAGAAAATTGTTTTGTATAATTAAATATACTATTAAGGCCTTAGGCCACTCTAGAGGCCAACAAAAGGGCATATTTTACGATTTTTTTTCAGCGAAACCATAAAATAAATCGGAATTAGAAAATAGGGATTTTATTATACACGGAATTGACTATACAAAATGATTTTTTCACAGCGATACATGTCAAAATGGCGACTGTGCAGCATTTTTCCGATAACGCCTATATTTCTGGACGGTCAACGGCCGGACCAACAGCTCCTATAATTTTTGAGTTATGATGAGACGCTAAAGTTTTTTCGATTATTAGTAGCTATGGAAGTACGTAGGAATTTTTTGATATATTGTTTTTTGTCAAAATAGCGCATTTCTAAAACAAAAAGTATGAAATGCCATGAGAAAATCATTAGTAAATTGTTTATAAAAAAGGAACTATGCAATATAATTTTAAAAATCCTACGTAGTGCCTCAGAAAGTGTAATTCTAAATATACAGTTAAAATTTCAAGTGAATCGGTTGAAATTTGTTTGAGTTATGAGTCCGGCTGACTTGAAAAATATAGTTTTGAGATAAACGCGTTTAAAGTTAGTAGAAAGTCACGACATGAATCAAGAGGGGTTGCGCTAGAATTCGAAAATCGAGTACTTAGAGATTTTTCACACCCATAATCTTTTGGAATATAATTTTATAGGTACTAAGGTACATTTTTAACAAAAAAAAATCGATTTTTGGAAAATCCTAGATTCGCCTAAGGCCTTAAAGTATACCTACAGTTTGATAAATGTAGAATAATTATTCCTTAGTTTAAAAAATACCGCAAAATGGTCTAATTTTTGCCCGTTCAAATGTATATCCCGTCTTAAATCTCGAATCATATTAGTAATTTTTTATTTATTTTTATTCCTATTGTTCTTCTTCAAAAATCGGTATTACATTTATTGTATATTTGTTTATATATAAATATATGGACGAAAAAAGTAATACCGATTTATCGAAAACAATATTGAAAAAAAAAGAAATACCCATTTTTCGAAAAAAAAAAATGCAATATCGATATTTCGCCAAACAATATTTCGAAAAACAAAATATAATACCGATTTTTGCGAAAAAAATGAATAATTGAATAACAATTAATAAAACTAAATAAATGAAAAATCGGCGTGACAATAGTGACACACACAATCCCACATTTAATAGCACCAACAATACGACGAAATAAACATCGGACAGCGTTACCAAATTTAGCGAACGGTTAAAAAAATGAACCCAAACGCTCTTGCACCTGTTTCTTTTTCTTCTTTCATCTTGCATTATCGAGTGCGTGAAGCACGTGGTGCGTTGTGCACGAGAGAATATACCGAAGCTCGTTAGTACGTTCGCGAGCGTAAAATGACGGTCGGGTGTTTCGCGCAGGTTGCAGAACGAAGAGAGAAGAGTTTGCTAACGAGGGAAAGGTGAACGAGTCGCTCAATGATACAAACGCCATGTGAGCACTGGTGTATTAGGCGATTCCGTAAGGCCGCAGGTGTGGAGTTCGAGGAGAATTTACAACTTCACGCCTCGAGGATCCTCGCGCAAGCGCGCGCGCACCTACTGCTGAGCTCGAATTGGACAGCGCTAGGATATCCTGCGCATGATGTAAAAAAATAGACATATATATATATATATATTACGTGTAGTAAAAAGAAATCCATTATTTTTGCAATAGATGGCTTTAGTAATCTGTATCTCGCGTTGTATAAGTGCGATCGGATTACGCTAGATGGCGTTAGAAAGATAAGATTTCGTACTAAAATAAACATCTCAGACAGTTTTGTGATTGCTTGACTCGATATTTTTTGAGCGCGCGTCAAAGATGGCCACCAGCAAAGTGAAAATACGTCATATTTTACAGTTTTTCGTCGATAAAGGCGAAAACGCAAGCCAGGCGGCTGAAAATGTGAATAGTGTTTATGGTCTTGATACTGTAACAGCCAATCACGCGCAATTTTGGTTTCGTCGATTCCGTTCCGGTAATTTTGATGTCAAAGATGCACCACGCTCTGGAAGGCCAATTGTCGAAAATGTCGATAAAATAATGGGAATCGTCGAGTCCGACCGTCATGCAAGTACTGTTTCGATTACCCAGGAGCTAAACATTGCACAAAAAACCGTTTGGAACCACTTGAATAAGGCTGGATACAAAAAGAAGCTCGATGTATGGGTGCCACACGAGTTAACGCAAAAAAACCTCATGGACCGAATGTCCATCTGCGAATCGCTGCTGAATCGCAACAAAATCGACCCATTTCTGAAGCGGATGGTGACCGGTGATGAAAAGTGGGTCAATTACGACAACGTCAAGCGAAAACGGTCGTGGTCGAATCGCGGTGAGCCGGCGCAAACGGTGGCCAAGCCAGGATTGACGGTCAGGAAGATTTTACTGTGTGTTTGGTGGGATTGGCAGGGAATCATCTACTATGAGCTGCTCCCCTACGGCCAAACTCTTAATTCGAACCTGTACTGTCAACAATTGGACCGTCTGAAGGAAGCAATCGCCCAGAAGCGGCCAGCTTTGGCCAATAGGAGAGGAATTGTGTTCCATCAGCACAACGTCAGGCCACACACATCGATAGTGACTCGCCAGAAGCTCCGGGAAGTTGGTTGGGAGGTTCTTATGCATCCACCTTATAGTCCGGATTTGGCACCAAGTGATTACCACCTGTTCCCTGTCTATGGCGAAAGATTTTGCTGGTGAAAAATTCGCCTCAAGAGAAGCTTGTGAAAATCTCGACTGTCCCAGTTTTTTGCCAATAGGGACGAGGGTTTCTATGAGAAAGGCATAATGAAATTACCTTCAAAGTGGCAACAAGTTATCGATCAAAACGGTGCATATTAGACCTAAATCGGATCATTTTAACTATGCTAAATAAAGCCTTCAATATCAGGCAAAAATAATGGATTTCTTTTTACTACACCTTATATAAACACTAATTAGTCAAGGAGCCTTGGCCTGGGCCCATACTTGGATGGGTGACCGCTCAGCGGCGCACTGGCTTGCGCGCAACGCTCCGGCGGATCTCTCGGGAACTGAAAATAGCGAACTGACAAGTCTGGGGTAAAAGTGAGTGGCCTCGGAAAGTCCCCCAAGGGCAAACCAAGGAACACGGGAAAATAGTTATTTTTCTATATAGATATATTTATAAATCAATTCAATCGTTGATCAATGGAGCCAAGAGACGCGCAAAGGGAGTATTTAATGAAAAGGTCTGCCTCTCGTGGAGCGTCGAGGATTTACTTCCGGCGGATGTCGGGACGTGCCAGTCTCTTTCGCATCCCGACTCATCGGCATACGTACAATGTGTTACTGAAACACGGTCTCCCATGTCTCTCTCTCGCACGCTTTCCTTTCTTTCTATTTTTTTCCCCGGTCTCCAAGAGGACAATACACCAAGAGAGAGAAAGAGAGAGAGAGAGAGAGAGAGAGAGAGAGAGAGAGAGAGAAGCGTTTATTCCGTACTCTGGAACCGAAGTTCCTTAAGAGTATTGTGCCAAAATAGAATACAGCACAGTAAAGTATAAATAATACAGACGCAAAAAAAATATAGTAAAATACGAAAATCGGATAATAAATATTAGTGAGGTATGGAAGGGCTGAGTTAGTTGCGAGGTCCAGAGAGAGAGAGAGAGAGAGAGCGAAAGAAATAAAATGAAAATTTATTTATGCCCTAGCACGCTACGGGGCAATTTTACGAAAGTTGGTGAAGACACGACTTTACATAATAGAATAAAAAATAAAAGTAAAATAAAAGTACAAAAAAAAATTATAATAAATATACAGTAACAGAGGTACAAGCCCCTTGTATAGGGGATACAATGTATGAATCTTAAAACTAATCAACAATACACAAAACAATAACCGTAATAATAAAATAATAAGTAGAAGTAATAATAAAAATGGACAATTAAAAATAACAAGAAAAGTAGTATTTTATAAATAAAGAAATTAAAATTAAATTAAAAAAAGAGAGAGACAGAGAGAGTGCGAGAGAGGGAAGTGTAATGGCAAAAAAGGAGTTTCTTTTATCGGGATCACAGTGTACATTTTCCACTGTACATATAGACACGTATTTATTACGTAATCTGACGACGACGAATCTCATATACACACACACACACACACACATATATATAAGAGGAGTCATGAGCGGGAAGCCCGTTGAAGGTGAAAAGAAAATTATTCAATTTTCAAAATGCGGGTCAAGATTGCATCGACAATTTGGTAGAACTGTATAACCGGAATTGCCGATGCGGGCTCCTTAACCCGGGTCGTGAACCTTTTCCCTTGGCTCAACACTCCAGAAATAAATTTTATTATATGTATATATATTATATATAGAGTGCATGTTTGGGCGTCTGTGTACTAAGATAAGGATACCCTATACCGTGAGTACCTATATACAATCGCACTCCCCGATACGATAAAGAAACCAAGAATACTCATTGAAACTTTATTGTACGGAGAGTGACTGCAGAGTAAAAAGATACATACACGTGTGATAACAAAAAAAAGGTCCTTTACGGTGCGCGATACGGGAGAACTTCGTGTAACCCAAAACTCTTGGAAAGTCCGCGTGCAGCCGCGTGAGTCTGGCAACGAGTCAAGTACACGCATATATACTTGCTCCTCTCGCGAAATATGTATTATTACCCTATTAGCAGCGTGTAGCTTGTCATCCGGCCGTGAAATCGGTGAAAGTAATACTCAACATTTTCGCGAAAGACACATGCAAAGTGTGTGCAATGTAAACATGTGTTCGTGTGTGTATATACATATATATATATATATATATATATATATATATATATATATGTATAGACACACTCGCTGTCAGCTTGGAGTAAGCAGCGAATGACGCTTGAAAACCACCTTGCGCTACGAAGATGTATTTAATTTTCAATTGACCCGAAATCCACCATTCTCTTCATAAACTTTAATGGCTCTATATTAGCATCAAGATCCAAGGAGAGCAACATATATACAGGGTGGCCGGAAAAGTGACATCCAAAATCTAGATGTCTCGTATCAAGAGCTATCTAATTTTATGAGATTGAAGTTTGCATCGTTGAAATGCGATGAAAATGATTATTTTTCAATTATTCGAAATTCTTATGGCAAATATTCGCAACGCAAATTCATCAATTATTTTTCAAATCGCTTATTCAGAGATCTAGAATTAAAATTTGACAAAAATATATTTGTTTGAAACGATAAAAATGCGGATATAAATATGTAAAAAAGAATATTCGTTGGATTCCAACGATGCAAACTTCAATACCATTCTTTTTTAGTTTTCGAGGAATAAAGCATTTTTTAAATTTTCACTTTTGTGTATGTATATTCCTCGCGATTTTTCTTGATTTGTGTTATCATTGCGAAGTACCCTGTTCAACAATGAATAAATGGCCAACTGAACACCAACGCAAATGCTTTAGATTTTGATAAAAAGCTGACAAAATATGACATTAAAATTTACATTGTTGGAATGAAATAAAAATTATTTTTTTCTTTTCAGTTGCTCGAATTTCTCATGGCTAATCTTCGTTACGAAAATGTATCAATTATTTTTTTAATCGCTTATTAAGACATCGATAAATTTCATCCGCAAAGAAATATCTCGTAAAATAATTTTAAAGAAGAGGAAATAAAAATATAAAAAAGAATATTCCTCCTATTCCAACGATGCAAATTTCAAGACCATGAAACAAAAGTTTAAAAGGATAAGTCACTGAAGCTCAGAAGACAAAAAAATACTTATAGTAATCTAAACGACTCGCGATGGCTTTCAAAAACTTCTAAGACAAAAGTACATAGAAAAAAGAGAAAAGGAATTTAAAAAAGTTACAGGAAAAGCCAAAGAAGATCGTGAACACACATAGGGGTGATTTTTTTTCGTCGTCACTTTTAAGGCCACCCTATACATATATTATGTGAACGTTTACGAGTGTGAGTAGACCTACACGAGCATAAACGAGACAAGACTTTGGGAGCCTTTGTCCTCCTTTGTTGGGCGCGTTCTTCGAACGACCAAGAACGAGTCCGTGGGCACACCCCACGGAGAAGGTTCAACACGTTTCTTCGGGTTCCTCATCGTCGTACACACACACACACACACTCACACACACACACATAGATACGAGCACGACCAGAGCAAGCCAGACACGCACGCCGAGGGAGAATGCCCGGCATCCTGCCAGAGGCCTCAAACTTGATCGTGAAAGAGAGTCACGACGGGAGAAGAAGACAAAGGCAACGCCACCAGGATACAGAAAATAGGCATGTATACGGTTGGAGCATAGTGGATACGACCGTGTCTAAGTTTCCTCTATCCTTGGCTTTCGATCGTATATGTGTGTGGACGATTTGAGACAGGTATACGTCAGAGCAGAAATTCCCTATAGAATTTCAAGGTTGCCGATGCCTCTGGCAGTTGCCCCAAAACCGGACCGTCTTTCACCAAGTATGAGATTCCCATTCAGGCACGAATTCCATTGGGCACGTATGCAGGTAGTCTCCAGGCATAAAGATAGCTATTCAAAATTCCTTACGCAGGTTCGGCTTTGTTGGTGCAAATTGCAAAATATTGACAAAACTAACAATTGAGTTGTTAAAAAAAAAAAAATGTTCGATTTTTTTTACAACTGATCTTTTGTGATATTCAAACCGAATGTCAAAAGGGTTTTTCTTTGAAATAATTCTAAAGATTATTATTAATTGTTTTTATATCACGAGAAATGAAATTGTAGATTTTGGCGCGAAATGTCACGCTATCGACGCTGGCGCTTGTGACGTCACCGCGCGAACGCGACCGAATAGGCTATGTATACGGCTTACACGCGAGTGTATACAAAAGTAAAATTTTGTGTCATTTTACATATAAAAATCTCGAGCATTCTGAAAAAGTCGAAATATAGTTTAATTTTCGTGCAACGATGTGTGAAAGTGGATTCGTGAAAGCAAATTCGAGTCATTTACCGACCGTGGATAACTGAACATTTTTAGACTAGGAGAGGCTTGATAAATTGGGTCAGTTATTGCCGCTACGTATGATAAGCATTTTGAAAAAGACGTATTTAAAAAATATATATTTCAATACAGTTTATGTTATAACACGTTTACACTAACATCAAAGTGGTATTCACAGCAAAAAGGAGGTGGACGATGATTTCGGGTTGACACGTTGTGCTGCAGCGAACCACACAGATTTCTCGACGTTTTATGTCTTATGGAACATTAAGAAATACCTATTAGGGGCACTTTTCATCGTATTTATACAAAGAGGAACGAAACAAGGCTTACGATTTTGTCGTTGCCATCATTGACAGAATACTCGTATTACACAAGTAGTTCGTATACCGGCTTTCGCGCGTTGACGTCACACAGAGCGCTTGGGTAACTTCGGATGCTCTCGGCGCGTTTTTGCCGAGCCGAACAGAACAACAATTTGCAAGTGCTATATCATTGTTAATTGTTGAAAAAAAAAAAAGAAAAATACATTGCTTTAGAAAACCGCACTTGATCTTTACAATGGAAGAAAGATCATTTAATGACCCAATTATGCGAAAACTGTAATGTTACGAAAGGGCCGGATTCAAGGAATCACCTTGTCTTCGTGTACTTTTCACAAGTAACGTGAAATCACGGTGTGTACACCAGATGATGGAGGAAAAGACTCGGTAGTGCGACATTTCTCGTGTTTACGGCAATGTGTTTTTTTTTTCTTCTTTTTACTCAACCCCGCAATTATTCCCACATCGTTACGTTGCGAGTGACCGTTCAGTGGTCACGCGATGAGTCAGACAAGGAACAAGTGGCGAAGGAAGTGCTGACGATTGAGAAGAAGTGGTTACGTCATCTTGACGACGACGACGACGATGAGAAGAGGACGACGATGACAATCGTGTCAATTCGAACGGATCCTTTTCGTGACAGCCGCGTTCTTGCCACTTGAATAAATAAAATATATATATATATATATATATATATATATATTAGGTGTAGTAAAAAGAATCCATTATTTTTGCAATCGATGGGTTTAATAATCTGTATCTCACGTTGTATAAGTGCGATCGGATTACGCTAGATGGCGTTAGAAAGATAAGATTTCGTACTAAAATAAACATCTCAGACAGTTTTGTGATTGCTTGACTCAATATTTTTTGAGCGCGCGTCAAAGATGGCCACCAGCAAAGTGAAAATACGCAATATTTTACAGTTTTTCTTCGATAAAGGTGAAAACGCAAGCCAGGCGGCTGAAAATGTGAATATTGTTTATGGTCCTGATACTGTAACAGCCAATCACGCGCAATTTTGGTTTCGTCGACTCCGTTCCGATAATTTTGATGTCAAAGATGGACCACGCTCTGGAAGGCCAATTGTCGAAAATGTCAATAAAATAATAGAAATCGTCGAGTCTGACCGTCATGTACGCACTGTTTCGATTACCCAGGAGCTAAACATTGCACAAAAAACCGTTTGGAACCATATGAATAAGGCTGGATACAAAAAGAAGCTCGATGTATGGGTACCACACGAGTTAACGCAAAAAAACCTCATGGACCGAATTTCCATCTGCGAATCGCTGCTGCATCGCAACAAAATCGATCCATTTCTGAAATGGATGGTGACCGGTGATGAAAAGTGGGTCACTTACGACAACGTCAAGCGAAAACGCTCGTGGTCGAATCACGGTGAGCCGGCGTAAACGGTGGCCAAGCCAGGATTGACGGTCAGGAAGATTTTACTGTGTGTTTGGTGGGATTGGCCGGGAATCATCTACTATGAGCTGCTCCCCTACGGCCAAACTCTTAATTCAGACCTGTACTGTCAACAATTGGACCGTCTGAAGGAAGCAATCGCCCAGAAGCGGTCAGCTTTGGCCAATAGGAGAGGAATTGTGTTCCATCAGGACAACGCCAGGCCACACACATCGATAGTGACTCGCCAGAAGCTCCGGGAGCTTGGTTGGGAGGTTCTTATGCATCCACCTTATAGTCCGGATCTGGCACCAAGTGACCACCTGTTCCTGTCTATGGCGAATGAATTTGCTGGTGAAAAATTCGCCTCAAGAGAAGCTTGTGAAAATCGACTGTCCCAGTTTTTTGCCAATAGGGACGAGGGTTTCTATGAGAAAGGCATAATGAAATTACCTTCAAAGTGGCAACAAGTTATTGATCAAAACGATGCATATTATACCTAAATCGGATCATTTTAACTATGCTAAATAAAGCCTTCAATTTCATGCAAAAATAATGGACTTCTTTTTACTACACCTTATATATATATATATATATATATATAGATATGTGTGTGCAGCTTCAGGGATCTTTCACATCAGGAAGCATCAGTCGGGGTAAATACATGGATGGGTGACCGTAATTATTATAAATATAATAATTATAAAAATTAATATGATCATTAATATATATATATATATATATATATATATATATATGTCTATATACAATCAAATATGAGGAAAGATTAATATTGCATGGCACGTTGACACTTAGGACCCTCGCTCATTACTTTTTCGATAAATATTCAATGACTCTTGGCGTTCTTTTCTCCCGATGTTTAACGGACTAACGTAAATACACTCTCGAGTACGAGTTTTGTGTGCTCGCGCACAAACGTGCACGCAAGAGAGCCGCGAGTTCGCTTCTGGAATTCGAGACGAACGACAAATTGAGAAAATTACGAAATGCCTCAGTGTTTGTGTCCCCGTTCGTCCCGTTTTGGATTCTCGTCTTCATGTATACGATGCACGTGTGTGTGTGCGTGTGTGTGTGTGCGTGGGCGTGTGCGTGTGTGTGCGTGTGTATGTGTGCGGATGCACTCGCGTGCATCTCCGCATGTGCTGCACGAGATTTTTCGTGAAATCCTCGATGAGGGACGAGAATCGCGAAAGAGGAACGAGGCTACGGTTAAACAACTTTCACCGTCGTGCACGGGATCGTCGATAAGCGAAAATTTGAAGCGACGGATTGAAAAGAAACAAAAGTGCAGAGAGAGAGAAAAAAAAATTGCAAAAAGTGAGAGGGAGAAGAGAAAAAAATGCAAAGGGGGAGAGGGAGGAAGAAAAAGAAAAAAATGTCAAGAGAGAGAGAGAGAGAGAGAAAGAGAGAGAGCGGAAGAAGAAAAAAATATAAAGAAAGGTAAAGGGAGAAGAAAAAAAATTGCAAAGCGAGAAAGATAGAGCGTGAAAAAAGAGGAACAATTGCAAAGAGCGAGAGCGAGAACAAAAGCGAGAAAATTGCAAAGAGAGAGAGAGAGAGAGAGAGAGAGAGAGAGAGAGAGAGAGCGAAAAGAAATTGAAAAATGTAGAAAGAGATTTTTTTTTTAGAATGCAGAGCGAGCGCATGAAGGAAATATTGCAAAAGGAACGGGAGAGAGCGTGGAGAAAAGAAAAAAAATTGCAAAGAGAGAGAGAGGGAGAAAAAAATCTCAAAGGGAGTAGGAAAGAGATGAAGATTTAAAAAAAATCGAATGAAAAGAGAGGGAAACGAAAAATGAAAAAAAAATACGAAGAGAGAGAGAGATAGAGATAGAGAGAGAGAGAGAGAGAGAGAGAGAGAGAGAGAGAGAGACAGAGTCAGAGAAATAAAACGGAAAAATTTCAAAGAAAGAGAAGGCGAAAAGAAATTTTAAAAAACGCAGAGAGATAAAGAAAAAAGTTTTAAAAGAAAGAGAGGGAGACAAAAAATAAATTGCGAAAGCAGAGAGAGAGAGTAAAAAAAAACGAAAAAAAATTGCAGAGAGAGAGAGAGAGAAAGTGAAAACAAATTTAAAAATGTAAAGCGAGACATTTTTTTTAACGCAAAACGAGAGCGAGAAGAAAAAAATTGAAAAGAAAGGAACAAAAGCAACAAAAAAAGACTAAGAAAAGGAGAAAAAATGCCGAAGAGAGATAATTAAAAGAGAAGAAGAACGAGAGGCCAAGGAGTGACGCGTCTCTCTCATCTTCGTTCAGTGAGAATCAGCGCAGATTTGAATCCTCGCGACTCGATCTTGTGCCTAAAGATTTCAAATCTCTCTCAAGCTTCAAAACTATCCTTTATACGCATCGCGCACTCTTGGCTTTTATTTTCCAACGGGACAATCCATGAGAATCGCGATAGCGCACGATTTTTCATCGCACGCGCTGGCCATTATTTTCGTACCGGGCGTCCACACAAGCCACGAAAACGGTTTCTCCTCTTTTCGAAATATCGTTGAACAGAAGAAAAAAAAAAGAAGAAGAAGAAAAATAAAGATGTATTCCTTATGCGCGACGCATGTCCCGGCGGGATATTCGTGAGAAAGAGAAGAAGAAGCAGCGAGCTATCTCGCGTTCGTAATAAATACGCAGGCTTTACGTGAAAGCGCATGTTAATTGATTTTTCAACGAGCGTATACGGTTAAAGCTCGAAGGATCACGTACGAATGGTAATTCGTGTTTACTCAGGCGCACGCCTGTAGCGAGCATTCCGGATAAAATCACGGAATAATCTGCGATTTTGATTTTTTCTTACCTCCCCCGCTCCGAGCCGCCCGTATCTTCGCAGCCGCAAACAAAGACATGTTGATATGGCGTAAGGCCATGGCGAGAATCATCGTTGACGGAAAGGCTATGTCGTATTTCGCAATGGGATTTCTCCGTGACGACGTGGGCCGAGACGCCCACGAAAAACGTGCCCAAGGCCGTCCCATGCTTGAAACTTTTCGAAACCCTGGGCTGAACATTTTTGCGAGATTGGGACGAATTTCTCGCAAGATGGTCGAGCTCGTTCGTGGCGCGTTCAACGTCGAGGTTACCAAAAGAAAGGACAAAACAAAAAAAAAACAGAAGACGAAAGAGCACAAAAGATTTCTCGCTCGCCCTCCCGTTTTGTCGAGAGAGAAGTCTTGATCTGCCAGTGTTCGGAATCTGAAAGAAAGCTGCGCGCGCAGGGTCGCCGGAAGTCCATCCGTGCTTCGTGGTCATGGCAAACAAGCGAGAAGAAAAATAAGGAAGACTCGCCAGGCAGGAGAAAGAAGAAGAAGTAAAGAAGAAAGGGCATCTCGGCGAGTGCGAGGCCCGCATCGTGAGAGTGCGGGACTATTGTCAACCCATGTGTGTATTTGTGTCTATACGTATTGAACGTGAAACGGAACGATTGTTGCGACCGAGGATGTTCTCTCGTAATAGCACTGAATGTCCGAGAGAAAAGAAGGAAAATGGATCTTCGGAGAGAGAGAGAGAGAGAGAGAGAGAGAAGCGAGGTAGGCAGCTGCAAATTTCTCGAAATCATCTTCTCGTGATAAAAGAACAGCCCAAATGTCAATACTGTCTTGAAAATCCCTAGGATATGAGCGCAAGAGCCTTTGTTGATGTCTTATAAAGATGCAATCCATTACCTGTGCAGATATATTGTCATGGATACAGTCCGATTCGAACTAGGAACCTGGTTTCTCAATCGGGATCCAGTCGGGTATCGAAACGGATCCGGCAGCGAAATGTAACGCTCGCAAATCGGATTCCAGCCAGGATCTCAATGAGGAACTATTGAGGACTCTAGTCAGAATCCAAATAGAAACTTTGCATAGGATCCAGACTATAATCTCGAACTTCTAGAACAAGATCTAGTTCGATATCGAATCGGATCCCAGGGACCAATGTAGAAATCACCAAGAGATACTGATCCTTATCAGCTGGAGACACTGGACGTTTTCTGAAATCATTTGTGCAAGGATCTGAAAAAGATTGGGTAAAAAATTGGTGCTACAGTATAACTGTCAAAACTTATATATTTTAATAACAGAATTTCGAACAAAATTCTTTACATTTAATAAAAATTTTCGAAAAAAACAATGTATAGATCTTGAAAGACTCGTATTTCCTGGAGAAAAGTGTTACAGTTTATTTATTCTAAGTAATTATATTTAAATTAAATGGAGATCGTTCGAAATAAGAAAATATGTATTTAATTTGCTAAGAAAAATGTATTTAATACGTATTTCAAATTCTTGCCACCACGTCTGCGCCTTGTGCTACGTAGTGGTCGCGATCTGGATTCCGATGAGCGATAACCCTTCTAGGGAATCCGTATCATATCCCGATCGGGACCAGAACTTAGGTATCCCTCAGAAATATCTACACGGTTAGTGTTCGATTAATTCGAAACGAGCTGTCGAAACCGCAAGCTCTCTCCTTTATAGGATTGGAAGGGAAGAAAATCTCGCGCGAAAGTCTGACACCGGGCGCCACCTATCGGATTTCTCGCGCATTACGACCGAGCAGAAGCGAAGACGCAGAAGCGAGGCTTCGCTCCTTGTCGACATTTGTGATCCAAATAAAATGACAAGTGGACGAGGGCCACTTGAGGGACTCATTCGAATTGACAAACGAGTCTTGCCTCGTCATCGCCACGACGGTACACACGAACGAGGAATCCACTAATACACGTCAGCCTCGTCGGTTGGTCCGTTGAGTGCCTTTCAAGCAGTCTTCTTTCGCACGCACACCTACAGCGGGCGATCAAGTTATACAAGGAGAACCATCGAGAAGTACGCATCATCAACCTCACCCTATTTATTTTCTCTCACGACTGAGTGACTGTGGCGGAGAGCAGAGGAACGGGAGGCTGTTCCAGATGGCCTGCGGACCAGCACACTTCTCTCTTGCGAAGAACCTTTTTGAACCCTCGTCTTTTCTGGAATCCGGGGTCCGTGTTTCAGTTCATCCGGACCTACACGGTCTATTTCGTCATCCTAGCACAGCCCAGCCTCGCTCTCTCTCTCTCTCTCTCTCTCTCATTTTCTTCTATACATCCTCGCACGTATTGCTGGGGCGTACTTGTGTGGGGATTCCAAGGAAACTGGTGGATCACACGACCTCAGAGGGTACCGTGATGTGTGCACAGCAGCGGTTTCCTAACGCCGGCCAGTACCATAGAATCCGAAGCTCATATTTGACGAGCTGTATTCCAAAGTCTCCATTGTCCATTTTTCTCTCGTCATCATCTTTTGCTCACCCCACCTACCTCCCCCGCCGATCTATGACGGACATATAACCAGACGTATCGTGTGCTCGTGAAAAGATTGAGGGCTGTACGAGGTCTTGCGAATGTGGCAATAGAGGAGTGCTGGTCTTTTTACAGCTGCCAACTTTTTTTTAACGTGACCAATAAGACTAAGAGGAGCTAAGCTATGCAGAATTGTTTCGGTCTTTCGATCGGTATAGCAGTGGTGAAAACTTTATTTCTTAAGGGATAGGGGGGAGGAATACATGTAGACGACGAAAAAATAAGCAATTCTGATCATTTTTTTTTTGGAAAAGAAAAAACCGTTTTACATTTATGAAACTTCAGATACAGTTTATTACATAGTTGAACTGTTGGAATACTGTTTCATTTATTTTTCATTTTTAAATTTTGTCATTTTCATTAATATTTTTTAATGAAATTGAAAACAGTTTCATTAAAAAAGATTGCAAAATGACGAAGTTATGGCGTGATAAGTCCAACGACTTCAATATTGGTTTGATAAATATGAGCCAAGATTTTTTTTGTATTTTACCATCCAAATGCTGAACTTATATCTAAGAAAAATTTTAAATGTTGAAAATTTAAAGCTTCCGAAAAAGAAACGAAATTTTATACGAAATTTTCGCCCTTTTTCGTAACAAAAAAGTAGTTTTTAAAAGTGACTTTCATAAACACGTAGGTATAAGTTGAGGGAAATATTGTTATTGAGTTGTGTGTACAATTTGAGCACGAACGGTCAACTCGTTTTAAAGTTATGTTTCCCACAAACTTGAAAAATGTTATGTAGTTTTGGGAGAAACGTGTTTAAAGTTTCGAACTACGAGAACTCAATAATTTCATGGACTTCCCAGCTGACTACTTACGTATTCTTGAGATGTTTAACTATAATTTAACGTAAAACAAAAAAAAAACGTTTTTTGATGCCGCTGCATGTATTTTCTCCCTTGAATATCGCTTTTCAAAAATGAGTGTTCGGAAGGATAGTTTGGAAAACATCTCGAAACAGTTTATTTCAAATATAGCAAATGATCAGTTTGACGTATTCAAATGTATGATTCAAATATAGCAAAATAGCAAATGATCAGTTTGACGTATTGAAGAACATGATTTTGCTGATTTGTTGATTCATCGTTTGATCGAATAAGCGATTAGATATGGTCTTGAAGCTTAGGTCGCTGGAGAGCAGCAGGTTTTTTACCGCTTGAGCATCCTGCACGTTTCTTTGATCACGAAGTTCAAGTCGGAATAGTCGTTCGGAATTTTTTGATAGAAGGCTATCTTTTTATGCTTGTTATAGCAGGCCATCTTTGGCCTGGAAGAATGGCTCGTGGTGCTTCGTAAGCGCGAACCTCAAAATATACGCGGCTGAATCGAAAATAGAGAAAGGCCTTCGCACGATTCTATGAAGTAACAGACAAAGGGTCCGCTTCTCTCTCTCTCTCTCTCTCTCTCTCTCTCTCTCTCTCTCTCTCTCTCTCTCTCTCTCTCTCTCTCTCTCTCTCCCGCACTCTCTGTCACGTTCTCGTTTTCTCTCTCTCCCTCTCATGATTTCTTGCCGAGGCCAAGAAGAAAGGGATCCCTTCGCGTTCGTTCGGGATCACGCAGGCGAGAAATGAGTTTTCTACAGGCCCGAATGTGACGCTTTGCGAAATCTCCCGCCGCCTTCTCTCCTGCTTCGTTTTATTTCTATCTTTCGTTATATTGAAACGCGGTTGCTTCTACCGAACCGCCAAAACGTTTGAACCGAACCCCAGCAGAAATACGCCGATCGAACAAACCCAAACAGAAAAGAAGAAAAAAAAATACAGAAAAAACACTGGCAGTCCAGATATAAAGAGGACGCGCAAGGGATCGAAGGCAAAAGCAGCGGGGCGAGGAGAAACGAGTAAAAAAAATTACCCGTCGAGAATAAAAAAAAGTACACTCTTTGCTCTTCGGACACACCCTGCTGCGCCTTTTTATGTGTGTCCCCTTGTCGTTTTTTCCTCTGTTCTTTTCGCAATCCAGCTACATTGTATTTTTCCCCAAAATTGCAGTCAATTCGGATGATATATAGATCAGGCTTGGAGGGGAAAAAAAAACCAGGAACGTTAAATTCACTGCTACGATGAAATTCACCCAGTCCAATTCTTCGTTCTTGCTGGAGTTCTTTTTACGGTTCCTTAGCTACTTACTTAAGCCTGCTATTCACGGTGCTGAAGTTTGCATCGTTGGAACGCAACGAAAATTATTTATCATTGATAAAATGACTATTCGACCGATTTAGGCTACGAAAATCATTCGAACGTTTTTACGTATTTTTATCACAGACTAACGACCTCAAGTTGCAATGAAAAGATTTCGAATGATAATTAAAATGAAGAAATAGCAAAAAAAAATGGTTACGTTTTAACTATGCAAACTTCAACGTCATTGCATTTCGTACCGGTGTTACAGTTTTTATTGTTACAATGCGACAAAAACACTTTTTTCTTCCTCTATTTATTTATTTTCATCGTTATCGAAAATATTTTCTCGCCAATTTATGTTGTATACTTTTAATAGGAGACCTGAAAACATTTGAATGATTTTTATAATCCCAAAATGACAAAAAACAAATTTCGTTGCGTTCCAACGAAAATTAATTCTTTTTAATAGTTACATTTTTTTTTGACCGATTTAGCTTGTGAAGATCACTCAAACGTTATTACATATCCTTAGAGAATTACGACCTTAATTTGCAAAAAAAAAAGGCTTCGGATAATGATAAAAATCCGAAATAAAAATTAACGGAAAAAAAAAATCGTTTCATTCCAACGATGCAAACTTCATTGACATAACTTCAACATCATATTTCCTAGCAGTACATCCCCTCCTCTTCCCCCTCTCTTGCATCTTGTTACCTTCATACAAAAAATCCGCAATACTTCACGAAAAAAAAAAAACATTCGGCGGATACTTTTAAATAAACTTAGTGCAGCCACCCCAAAATGATGGGTTTCCGAAGAAAAACAAAACAAAGAACACTTCCTACCCTCCATATTTTTGACTCTATTAGTAAACGGTCACCTGTCAACATCGATAACTATCGTCCTCTGTAAAATACTACCCGATAAATGAATTAATTCTCCAGACTCTTCAAGACTAATTAGATTTTCATTCATTATTACAATTACGTACGAATTACAGCACAACATATGAATCCGTGATCGAACACTTCGTCCAAATTTTCCTGTTGAATTTTCGAATAAGAAGCGGCAATTAAGTGATCGAAAGCGAAATATCCGTCATAGTGTTATGAAATCGAGAATAGGGCAACGAGCTCACGAGCTACCGAACAAACGTACGCGTGTATACTTTTCTTCATCGTTTTCCTATCGTGTGTCCGATAAAGACACTCGCACATTGTCTTACCTATGCGTGTGTTTATGTACGCGGACAGTCGAGTGAGCTCCACCGTAATCGAAAGTAGCGTTAAGTGAGGGGGCTCTGACCGATACCGGCTCTACGCTTCGAGACTACATCGACGTTGAGAACCGACCCTCTCAGTTTATATATGGGATTTAAAATATCATAGACAAGAAAAGAGGAATAAATGGAAAAAGAAATGGGGATCAGTCGCAGGACGAGAATCTTGTTCGAGGCGTGGGCGTTGAGGAGCAAGTTCCTTGGTAACGAACGTTACCAACGTGTCGATCATAACCGGAAGTTCAATGGGTTGGTTTTGCTCTCAATACTCAAAACTCACATCCAACACGTCGATTCTTCGAACTCGCGGCTCCGTTCTTAAAATATTTTACTTCGATTTCGATCGAAACTTCGTTGAATTTCGTTAAATCAATCAACAAGAATTGAGACGACGAATTGAATTTGTGAGTACGAGCGAAGTGGATTCAAGAGTCGCAGATGAGTATTGCGAGTGCTGGGATGTCTTTGGCTCGTAAAATCACAGTTTTGTTAATGCAATTTCTCATGGGTATAGAGAAGTTTTCGGATATTCATCCACGCGGCAATTGTAGTAGCGCAGCAGCCTCGAAAACAATAAGAGAATGATACACGAAGGGAACTTGGATGTTGGAATACTATTCGGGAAGAATCGAAAGAGCTTTATTCTTGGTGGCGCGAGAGTGGCGAGCCATCTCCGTTTCGTCGCAGTACGAGTGTATTCAGAATAGCAAAGAGTAAATCTTAACGGAAGACGAGGTTTTGGTTATATTTCAAATATTTCACAAAGGGCCGAGAGAAAACGGCAACTGCCATTTTTTTCGTATTCGTGTATTAATACCTATTAATACGATTCGTTCGTATTATACCATTAATATTAAGATTACTTATATTAATTAATTTTATTAAATTAATTAAATTAATTATATTAGTATTAAGATTAATTCGTATTGATACGATTAATATTAATCGTATTAATCCGAAAAATATATATTTTTCTTGCATTCCAACGATGCAGACTTCGATACCTTTTTTTGGTGGTGGTGAACTTTGCATCGCTGGAACGCAACGAAAATTCTTCTTGATTATTCCATTTATTTATTTTTATTATTATGGAAAATCTTTTTTTTGCAGATTTTGGTTATAAGTTTTCAATGAGGCCCCTTAAAAATATTTTCTCAGCCGGAATCGGCAAAAAAAAAGTACGTTAATGCGAAAATAATATATTGTCATTGGAATGCAACGAAAATTTATTTTTATATTTCTATTTCCTTCTTCGATTATTGTATCTAACTTTTTTTTCGCAAATTTCAATTGTAGATCTTCACAGAAGCATCGTAAAATATCTTTGAACGATGTTCATAGCGAAAAACAGGAAAAATAAAATCGAGCAATGGAAAAAAAAACTTCATCGCATTCCAACGATGCAAACTTCAATCTTATCGAAATATTGGCTTCAAATACTAAAATGTTTAGTTATATTAATTATTTCTCACTTCGGTAAATTAGTGGCTTTTCGATAAATAATTTGTCGCCATTCCGTAAGGACGTATGTAGCCAGATCAAGTAATTTTTTTTGTGTGGTATGCATGCGGTATATACGTATGAAGTACAGCCAGCTGTAAACATTTTTTGGCATAGAGAATATTTGGAACGGGTCCAAATTGCGAACGTTGGCTCAAGAAAATTGTATAATAAAGCAGCCACATCACGAGTGATTACGATTTTTGTATGCATTGTTGTATGCAATCATACATTTGCAAAGGATGTTCAACAAAGCAAAAAAAATCACAAATTACTCTCACTTCGCGTAGTACTTCCCCAATATATATATATATATATATATATATAGTTAATTCTCTTCGTGTATAGTTCTCTCTTTGTGTACAGTCATTGAGGGTCGCCAGGCCGTTTCCCTCGTCTATCTGGCGTCGCAAAGAAAAGACCGAGACGGCGAAGCCTGCGGTAAAATTCCATCTGTGGTATAGAACTTGGGTCTCTCTCCTCTCGTGCCACAAATACACATATACAGCCATGCGTTGTTCGGCAAAGTCGGCCATCGTGAAGATCAAATTGCGGGTCGTAGGAGCTTCCGAAGACTCCTCCACCGCGAAGATCCATCCAATTCTGGAGATTGTGAGCCCCGGTTTCAGAATAGTTTATCGTTAAAGCCCGAATCCCCGAAGTACCTCGTAGACCAAGTTGTACGCAAGAAGCGAGAGTTTTTTTCTTTTTTTGTTCTTTCTTTCAAGAATTTCATGGACATGTTTGGACAGAAATTATCGCGTGATACGTTCGACGAACGATAGTCGAAAAATCGGTATCTTTTCGGAAATTGCTGATTCGAAAGAATGCAATGGAAGTACCCTGCTGGACGATCCAAGCAAGCCAATACAAATATAATTCAGAGAGCAAGAGCGATAGCGAGAGAAAAAAAAAATTATAATCTATTCGATGCCGCGTCTCGCGGTCGCATTGTGCGCTTTGCTCTTCAAAGAGTGTAAGCACTTCGTGTGGATTCGCCCTGGACGCTCTACCGTACCGCTCGGTTGGAGAAATCGTATCTCACGTACAAGATCGCGCAGGCGAAAAAAATGACGAGGCGAAGCGTCGACAATACGCGAGCTGTATCTGTGAATGCAATATTGTGCACCTCCGCTTGCATCCGAGAGTCAAGGACGGAGTGCAGCGAGGAAAGGAAGAACGAGAAAGAGAGAGAGAGAGAGAGAGAGAGAGAGAGAGAGAGAGAGAAGTGGGTGCAAAAAGGGGATTTAAAGAGGTCACCGACACAATAAAGACGTAAGATTTCGCGACTCCTCGACGATCGGCTCGTTCACCAGGGGTTGAGGTGGACGAATTTTCCCCAGGTTGCATGTGTGGATAGCATATATATATATTGCATATATATATATTCAGGTGATGTAAAAACGTCAATTTTTCACTTCGAGGCCATACTAAATAACGAAAGTATGAATGAAAAAAAAAAACGCGCGAACTGGGCTCTACCGATCAATTTAAAAATGTGGCTCAAGCCAATTCTCGTTATTGTCCTAATTTTGGCATGAAACATTCGTTTTTGAATTCTTGAATGAAAAGAATCGTTACAAAATACATTCGAAAGTCAATGAATATAATTTTCGTGAGCAAAATTAATTTATTGATTTTTTTTTCTCTCCGGTACAATTAAGATATTGGTCTTAATGTCATCAGTGACACTTATCACGCGATTAAATGTTAACTACTTTTTTCTAGATTTATTCAACACGTAAAGAATCTCTAGCGAGAAAGAAATGGAAAACGACCTGAAACGGATTCGCGAAAAAAAATCGCGAAAAGTGACGCCTACAGGTCAATTAAAAAATGTAACCAAGCCAATTGTCGATATTTCCTAATTTTGGCTTGAAATCTGCGTTTTTGACTTCTTGATTGAAAACAATAGTTACAAAATACATTCAAAAGTCGAAAAATATAATTTCCGCAAAAAAAAAAAGATAATACATTGATTTTTTTCTCTTTTATACAATAAAAAAACATCGTTTTTAACGTCACCAAAGACGCTTATCACGCAGTCAAATTTCAACTTTTTTTTTTCGTTCACACGTGAAAGATTCATGGTCTTGAAGTTTTCATCGTTGGGCGGCAACGAAACTTCTTCATATTAATATTTTCATCATGACGCAAAATATTTCTTGCCATTTTGAGTTGTAGAACTAAAAAAAAAATCTTAAAAAAAAAAACGTTCGAGTGATTCTCGTGGCCCAAAACCGTCATAAAGTGTTGTACGATAATAAGTTAAATTATAAAAATTAAGAGTTTCCCTTGCCTTCCAACCATACACACTTCAACATCGTAAAAAAATCCTCTCCTCCATAAAAAAAAATGTGGAAACGACCTAAAACCGTCCCGCGCCTCTTTTTCCAATTCCGAGTTACAGGGCTCGCTCCGCAGTTTTTTTTTTTTTTTCATTTAGAGCTCAGAGCGGTGGGGCCAGGAGGACGTATAATTCGTAAAATATTGTAACCCGTTCGTTTGCCTGTTTGTGTATGAGGCAAGAACGCAAGGCGCGACGAAGTTTCACAAATGGGTCAACATATAGCGCGTTAATTGCAAATGGCGGTGGCAGAGTGGTGAGCGTGCGCGCGCGCGTGCGAGTTGTATAGAGCAAAAGCGATACCGACCCAACTACACACACGTTGTACAAGTTATGTGTACAACTATGCCGATAGAGAGTACATTTTGTGCACGAGTAATACATGTACGAGTAATGAACACACACGCGAGCTTCAACATTTGTAATATCGATTCGTTCGGGGAGTGTAAGGACATAGGGAGCGTCGTTACATCGCGCTCAAGTCACGTGGGCCAATACATTTTGCTTTTGAGATACACTCGTGCGAATGTACATACACGTGTACGTAATACGGTTTGGTAATAATTGCGTATGTGTACATAAATATGTATATGTATTCGTCGTTGACGTCATCTTTTGCTTACGAAGGTTTTTTTTTAAATTTTATTGTTATATTTTTATTTTATTTTTCTTCGTTTTGTTTTGTTTTTCCTTTGTTTTATTTTATTTTCCTTCATTATATTTTATTTTTCTCTTTTTATTTTAATTTTCTTTTCGTTACTTGATTTTTTCGTCTTTTTATTTGTTTTTTTCTTATTTCTTCTTCTTTTATTTTTTTTCTTTCTTTTCTTTTATGTTTCCCTCGGCGTACGTGCGTATGATATATATTCGTATTGCGAGGATCGGATTTTTATTCGGCAGTCGTCCGCGTGGCTTATGAGCCGTGCGTGAGAGTTTTTAAAAAATTATTGAGCACCAGACGAGAGCCTCGTTTCTCATGGCGGGTAAGACTCGCTCGTTCTCTCCTTTTCTATCTCTTTCTCCATCCTTTCCTTCCTCTCTCTCACTCTCTCTCTCTCTCTCTCTCTCTCTCACACACACACACACACACACTCTGTATGTCTTTCTCTCTCTTTGCCGGACAGTTGAACAAAGACGCAAGAGCAGGCGCCGTGCCGAAGTTCCGAAATAAATAAACGTGAAGAAATGGGCCATGACACGTTTTCGTGTCCGAGCGTCCTGCCTGCCCCCACCATTCGCCCGTTTCGACATCGTCAACACGCGAATTCGCGACGATCCGAAGATTCACAGGTTTATCAGCCGTAAATTTGATGAGTCGCGGGCGTATACGTTGCCGTTGAATTGTCAGGTTTCGTATCGCCCTACCGTAATTTAGTACAAGTTTATACATTCGAGGCGAACATTTTTCCTGATGTTCAAGCTTGCATAGTTCGAATACAGCGAAATTTTTTTTTTCAATCCCTAACTTGTCATTAAATTTTTGTTACACTTTCAGGCTACGAGACTTACACGAACGTTTTTTTTTAGAATATTTTTGCATCCGACAACGTAAATTTGCGAAATAAATATATTTTGTATGGTGATAAGAATGTTCGATAAAAGAAGAAAAAAAAAAAGAATTTTCGTTGCGTTCCAATGATGCAAACTTCGAAGCCACGTAAAATGTGGCTTTGAAGTTTGTTTGGGTTTGTCTAGAATTCCTAATGGAATTCATCGTTTTCCTCGGGGAAAAATCCTCGATTGAATGCCAATGAAAGATATATCGAAAAATGGATTTTACGGTTGATGAGCTTCGGGAATTGAAGAAAAAAAAAAACAAAGGTTTATTTGAAAAATTATGTGCCATACTATAGTCTCAAAGGATTGAGGTTGGCACATCATTCTTCAAATAAACCCAGAATATCATATATCTATATCGTGGAAAAATCTAGGCACGTTCAAGGTTCTCTTAACGGACATGTGTAGGCGTTTTTGGGGGCAAGCGGGGATCATTAATGTAGAAACGGTTTTAGGAGCTCCCGGACTCGCCAGAACTCGACGAAGACTAGATTGCGAGCGAACGGGGCGATCACTCGGTAAAATGGTCATAAGACGTAACCGCCTGAGAGAGCTCTCTCTCACTCTCTCTCTCTCTCTCTCTCTCTCTCTCTCTCTCTCTCTCTCTCTCTCTCTTTTTCTCTCGTTCCTCGCTCTGTGTCGAAGATGAAATTATACACAGTGAAAATTGGTTATAACGAAATTGAAGGGTGGTGTAGTACCGACGGTATAACCGATAGACGCAAGCAATGTCGTTGTAAACGGTTTCGACTGTATACTACCGAGGATCCAATTAGCACTTGTTAGCGAGCATGTCACGGATATTCTTGATGCTTGGTTGGTTATAACACAGACACACACATATATATAAAAATTTGACCGCCGAGAATGTACATGTGTACAAATGCAATAACGTCAAAGTTTGCGTCGTTGGAATTTTTTTTTCGTTTATTTCTTCATTTCTTCATTTTTATCATTAACCAAAGCATTTTCTTTGCAAATTGAGCTTGTGAATCTCTAATAAGAATACGTCAAAACGTTTGAGTGATTTACACAGTCCAAAACGGCAGAAAAAAAATTAGAACAATTAACAAGAATCAATTTTCGTTGCTTTGCAACGATGCGCAAGGTTCAACATCATCGAATACGTGTGTGCGGCCAATTTATGTTTGGAGGTTTCGGATCTTACTAGAAGAAAAAAAAATTCGATTACGCAATAAAGAAAGATTACAGTGTTTTCCCTCCCCTAGGGCTATTAAAGATAATCGTTCTGCCCCAAATTTCGATGACTCTTTTTTGTAAATCCCAATAATTCAGCGGGCATTCTTGTGTTTCGATGAGCCAGATATATTTTTTTATCGATGTATAACTGTTCTTGTAGATGTTATTAATGGTTGAATTTGTTTCTTTCAATCTAGAGGGGTGAGGAGGGAGGCGGGGGAGGATATCAGCGTGAAAAAAGTATAGAGGTATATCAATGTATAGTGATGATTTACGTTCTGTATTATTGAGGCAGTTGGGGGAGTACACACTGGCCTGACGAGGAGAGAAGAGGTCTAGCTGATTCGAATTGAATAAGAGACGGGAGAGATATAAGTGTGTGTTCGTGTGTCGTTCTCCATCAGTCTCTCGAGACCACAGCAACGATAATTTTCCCGTAGTAAAGAAAAAAACCCAAATATATCTCAATCCCTTCTTCTTCCAGCAGGATCCCAAAAGAAAATCTCTTCGTAAAATGCTTTTTCATTTGTTTATTTTCTATTTTTCCAGAAAAGCTGCCTTCTGCATATTCAGCTTGTCGATTTTTAACAAAGATCCTTTAAAAAACGTTCGAATTATTACCGTGGGTTGAGTTCGTTAAAAAAAAACTCAGCAATTTGGAAAAAAAAGAATAATTTTCAACATCACAATTACTCTGCGATCTTTGTTCTCAGCCTGTGCTCGGAACAATATATACGTGTGTGAATTGACGAATTTTATTTTGCACGCACTTCGAGGACACAGAGGCGCAGGGGCGGGACGGAGAGACAAGAGAAGGAGGAGGAGGAGGAGGAGGAGGAGGGATTGAGAGCAATTAAGTGTGTGCGGTACATCGGGAGGAAGTCGCGTTAACAGTAAGAAAGTCCGCTGAATGAAAACAGCTGCTGTCGGGCTGCTGTGGATCTCGTTGATGTCGACTACATGCGTGTGCATACTCATATATATATATATATATATATATATATATACGCTCGAGAATGACGCCACGATGAAACAGAGACGACAGTTGAGCGCCTGCGTCCCGGATTCCACCCACGTCTTTAGCGGATGATGAGTCGAAGAGAGGACAGGAGGGGGGGGGGGGGGGGGGGGGGGGATTCAATAAAAGGGCAGAAGGGGCACCAGAGGGACAGCGGCAAGTTTTGCGACGACTGCCTCCCTCCGTGTAACACGCGATAAACACATACACACGCACACACCCACACACACACATATATATATATATATACAAGCGTTCGTCCAACAACCGGCGAGCTATTTTCATTTTCAAATAAACCGTGCGGCCCACCCACGCCACCACGTGTAGCAAACTTTTCGTCCATACAGATATCGCTGATATTTGCACGAGGTGAGAATTCGACGCGTTGAAATTGACCGTAGGTGACGTTTCTAGTTCAATGGGGGGAGTCGGAGGGAGAGAAAGAGAGACGGAGAGGGAGGCAAATCAATTTCTGATCTCCGATCAAACGAATTGCAATTTCGAGGATATGGAAGTTGAATCGAAGTACTTTTTTTTTATTCAATTCTCCAAACTTGTTTTTGGCAGATTCAGGCTACGGATCTAACTCAAACGTTTTTTTGGGATCCTTATTGGTGATCTACACTTATGACGTTGGCATCGTTGGAATGCAACGAAAAAGTTTTTTTTTTTTTCCTTTATTTCCCAAATATTCTTTGGCAGATTTGAGCGACAAAAATCACGCAAGTATTTTTTCAGATTTTCATTTAGCGATCCACAATCTAGATCTCTAAAGTATGATTTTGGATAATAATGAAAATGTAAAGTTGAAAGGTGTTTTCGTTGCATTCCAATGATACAAACTTCAACACTGCACTCTGAATTTGTGGAAAAAAATAAGACTGAAGTTTGCATCGTTGGAATACAACGAAAATGATTATGTTGCAATTGCGCGGAATTTCTCGTGACTAATTTTCGTTACGAAAATCCATGAATCATTTTTTAATTCGCAAATTTAGAAATTTATTTAAATGTCGAAAAAAATTTCTTTTTAAAATAATAAAAATGAAGAAATAGCAATATATAAAAGAATTTTCGTTGCATTCCAACGTTGTAAACTTCAAGACATTAAACAAAATTAAATATTAAACAAAAAGCAAAATTAAAGTTGCATTAAATAAAAGACTTAGGATAATTATGAAAAATAAAGAAATGGAAAACGTATTTTCATCGCGTTCGGATGCGAAACTTCAAGAACATCGGTCTCGAGGATACGCGATGAAATAATACGAGAGAGCGAGAGATAGAGAGAGAGCTAGAGAGAGAGAGATAGAGAGAGAGAGAGGGCCCATATCCAGATCACGAGTGATAAAGAAGCCAGTGATAAAGATGCGACGAACCTTTTCCTACCTCGCTCTTTGCCTTAACACGAAAAATCCCAAAAAATGTCATAAAAACTCTGTCTCACTCTACATCGGGGACTCGCGAGAGTGAGATCTCGCGATTGTGCACTCTCCCGCTTATCTACTACCCCGTATCAGCTGTTTAGGATTAAGCTTTATAACGGGTATGCGTGTGTGTGTGTGCGCGCGATTGCGTATCTACGCCGTGTGCGTGATAATGCTAGAGAGATAGAGAGAGAGAGAGAGAGAGATAGTGTGTGAGAGTAAATGATATAGACGCCGCAATCTGTATACCTCGTGTCTTCATTTTTGCTCGGTACGAAACAGCCCAGTCTGAAAGAAGAAAAAATAGTACAGGAGTCAGTACTCGAAAAAAAAAGAAGTCTCGAAACTCCGAAGAAAGTTTTGATAATTAAGAGCACGTCTGACGCGGAAGACATATCTATTTTGTTTTCATTATCCTCTCTCGTCTCCAAAAATCCTGCAGCCTTCAAGAACGCATGCCCATTTTCGTAAAAAAAAAATCGTTTCATCGCCAAAAAAAAAAAAAATCGCAATTTCTACCGAACTTTCGGAGCAAAAGGTTTCTCAATTTCGAGGCAAAAAAGTTTCCCGTCAGGGTAAAATGTCGCGGTATAAAAATCTAAACCCTCCCGCAACATTAACCGCGTTTCTTTCGGAAAGATGGAGAAACGTGAAAATTTGCACACGAGAGTCAAGTGGACGTCTGTTTACCGACGTCGTTAGCGAGTTTCGCAAGAGAATCTCGTGAATGCACACCGCGAATATAATCCGTCGACTGAGAGATGGCCGAAAATTACAAGGAAACTGCGCGCACGATTTTGCCCGTACCCCGTGTTTTATATTTCCCCTTGTTTTTTCCTCCCCTCGTAGTTTTTTCATTTCGTGTTTTTCGTGCTCCGTTCTTCAATGAGGAAGCGATATCTGCGGAGTGTACGTACGCGCGAGGATGATCGTTAAAGGTCGTCGATGGATAAGAGGCGCGGTGATCATTCTCAATTGATGACTTGGGATTCGTATTGCAGCTTCCCTATAACGCGCCCACCTTCTCCACCCCCTCCCACACCCCCGTACATATTCACTCCGTAATTCAAAGAATTTTCCTCTCGCGAAAGGGAAAGTAGGGAATTATAGAGCCGAAAGGGCGTGACGAGATCAGCAGGACTTTATTTTTTCTTCTTTTCCAGCGACGCGTTCGCCGAGACTCGGACCGGCGTGTTATCTCGCCGCATAACGTTTAATCCCGGATTGACCTATAGGGTAATTGAGAAAATCGTAGAAAGCAAGAGAAAAGCCATTATTATTATTATTATTATTATTATTATTGTTTTTTTCTTCATCATCTTCATTTCATTCTACCAATTGCCACACATCACCCTGCGCGGAACCCTAATACGGCAGTGTTGAATTACGAAAAAGAAAGAAAAAAAGGGAGAGTCAGCGTGTCGTTGTACACGTGTCACGGCTTGGGATATTTGCTCCTTCGGTGTATGGTAAAACGCGACGCTGCTGTAACGCAGCGTGTATTTCGAGACGACGACGACAACGACGACAACGACGACAACGACGACAACGACGAGGAGTAACATGCCTTCGCGGTCTTCCGAGGCACGGTACGTGCACCACACGCACATTTCCTCTCTACACGTGTCACGCATGCAAGAACAAACTTTCTGGTATATATGTATATCATGAATCGTCCATTGCCCCTTTAATAGAGGAAACGTACATACATAGGGGGAACGAGAAGGAGCGCACAGACGTCCGTGCGAAGTCTCTCGGTGCGGAAAAGGGATGGGCAGGGTCCCTAACCGCGACGGCACTCCAGACACTCTCGTATAGTCTTGAAGTTTGCATCGTTGGAACGCAATGAAATACTTTTTTTTTTTCTTCTGTTTAAAGTTACTCAAAATGGATTTTTGCGGATTTAGGTTGTGGAAATTAGAAAATAAGGGTAAAATGTTTTTGGGGCAGGGTCTCTAATGATAACGGTACTCTAGACGCTCTCGAGTCATTGGAATGCGATAAACATCTTTTTTTTGTTTCATTTTTCATCACCCAAAACGGTTTTTTGCAGATTTAGATGGTAGAACTTAGAGAAGGTTGTAAAAAAGTTGTTAGGGCAGGGTCCCTAACGGCGATGTCACTCCAGACACTCACACATCGTTGGAACGCAACAAAAAATCTTTTTTTTTTTTATTTGTTATCAGCCAAAATGGTATTTTGCAGATTTGGGTGGTAAAACTTAGAGAAGGTCGTAAAAAAAAATGTTGGTCAGGCTCCCTAACCGCAACGGCACTCCAGACGGTCTCGAATCGTTGGAATGAAATAAAAATCCCTTTTCGCAATGCCTGCCCCGAAAGTGCGATTTTCGATTGGTGTTTAGCGTGCGGAAAGTGGCTTATTTCTCAACGATGCTTACTTTCCCGCACTAGTGCGGGAATGTGAGACTTTCCCGCACTAGTGCGGAAAAACATCTATTTATAGCTCACTTTACCACATTGATTCGCGAAAAAACGGTTTTTTTTCACAGTTGATCGTTTTTTGTTCTACGATTTTGGACCGATTGAACAAACTTGAATGTAGCGAAATTCATGTCATATGAAACGTCAACTTATCACAGTCGTATTTTCTGACAAGTAAATGATCTGAACTGATGTGATATATTTGAATATAATTGTTATTGGTTTTGTTGAATCTCAAATCCCACTTTCGAGACAGTCATTGCAAAAAATAATGTATGGGACATGTGCGAAAAAAAACGAATTACATCGCGCGTAAGTTGCCGAATTCGCCTCGACTTATGGTGCATTTCTCACTCGTACTCGTGTGGTTACAGCACTCGCCTTCGGCTCGTGCTGCAAATCACACTCGTACTCGTGTGAAATGCACCATAAGCCTTCGGCTCATGCGGCAACTTCACGCGCGATGGAATTCGTTGTTTTCCGCACTTGTAGCATAAATTACTATTTTCAAATTTGTTATCACTCAAAATGTTATTAGTTGCAAATTTAGATTGTAGAACTTAGAAAAGGTCCTAAAAATACCTTTGATTGATTCCCATAGCGTAAAATTGAAAAAAAAAAACAATTGTATGACAGCAAGTTTTCAAAAATGAATTTTCAACCTCATCGTGTACAACATTCTTTATTTCACATTCTTCATTTCGCACAGAATTCGCTGGCAATCGCAATTATTACGAATTCAACTGGGCATACGCGTGTTTCATAAAAAATGTTGCGTAAAATACCACAAAGTACTCTTTTTTCGACTAGTCTAGTGCATAAGTAACGTGATTGAAATTTGTATCGTTGCAATCCAATGAAAATGAATATTTCCAAATTGTTTTATGCCTACGAAATACGTCTAGCCATTTTTTAAGATCCAAGATTTACAATATAAGTCTTCAACAAATATTTTGTATGACAATAATAATAAGGAAATGGAAATTATAAAATAAAGCTTTCGTTGGATTCCAACGATGCAAACTTCAACACCATCAACAGGGAACGTATTTTCGCGAGAAAAAAAAATCAGTTTTGCAAGACAATTTTGAACAACCACCGTAGATGACAGAAAGAAGAAAAGAAAAAAGCACTGGGAAGAATGAAGCGAAAAGCCAAAAAAAGAAAACGATCGTGCTCCGCTAGGGGCGTTGAAAAACAATGTGTAGATTAATTATCGTAGCAATATATATTTATCATGTATATATATCTATATCTACGTACATCGATTCTGGAATGGGGGATTGACAGTCCTTGATCGGCGATACATAATCATCCCGCATTTCATTCAGCGTGGATCAAATGCTGGATATTTATATATATGAAAAAGAACATATAAAGCAAATTGCAGCGGTTAAATATAGCGCAAATAGCTTTGGGCTGCCGGCGTATAATGTGAGTTTGCGCTTTTAAATGTGTGTATCTCGGGCTTCGCGACCGTGGAAAGTTGAATAATTATGCAAATTTTTCACTTATCATTAACATATTTAAAATGACGATTATTGCAATTTTTCTCTCTCCTCGGTGTATCTCGGGTGTGCGCTCGTTTTGCTTCTTTTTCTTTCCTATTATACCCCGCTATCGAGTGCACGCGTGTTATTTGTTTTCGCTCTGTCGATATCGCGCACTGCGCAGCAAGACTCGCTCTCGCTCCATCGCGCTATTTTTCAATTCATTTGTAATGTCGATTAAACGCCGATTGATAAATGTCTGTATGTATGTATGTGTGTGTGTATATAGGTAAAAAGGTGGTTTTCGTGGAGGGTCACGTCGCCAACTGCGCTACGGTGAACCGCCCCGCTGCGATTTTACCCTTTTTTGCTTTTACGTTTTTCGCGAATGTTTTACGAAACGGTTTAAATCGTATGATTCACTTCAAATTCAGATAGAGCGTAGTTTATAATATTTCCTCTCGTATGACCAGATGATTTTTTCGCTATGTCTATCCATTTGTTAACAACACATTAATAAAGTTGTTTTTATCCGAAAATCGAACGTTTTTTTTTCTACAGCTTGCCATTTTCGTAATTTTCGTAATTTTCGAAATTTTCGAAATTTCAAAAACAAGTACCCAGTCGTACGAAAATTTCATTATTGTACTAGAAGTGAATTTTTTCATTTTTCATTTCGGATCAGCCTGGTGGCCAGAACCACCAACACCGATTGGCCATGCGGCAACAGCGGCAATTTGTTAAAATAATAATAACATCGTTGTTTATGAATACATTTCGATGAAATAAAAACCTCAAGCTTGGCAAGACTATCAGTCAATTGTGTGTAAAATCCCGACCGCGTCATCCCAATCCTCTCGTCAGAAAAAAATATTGAAAAACGACCTGTTTTTTTGGGCTACTAGTTTTTGCAGACCCACACTGGCAAGAAAAAAAATTTCATTTGAATAGGACCTATTTAAATCAAATAGTTTTTTTCCTACTACGACCCTATTTGTATCAATTTTTTTTTATTTTTATTCAAGCTATTCTTTTTAAATATTAAGTATATTCAAATTAAATAAATAAAGGTTGGATTCAAATTAAATAAATAAAGATGAAGCACGATATATTGGACGAATGCGAGAAAGAAATATAGGTTCATGACATAAAAGGGCGATGAAAAAAAGTTAAATTATTTTTCTTTTTTTTTCAAAAAACAAGGCTGTTATTTGGGGAAAAAAAAGAAAAATACCGTTATGTCTTTTATTAACTGGCGCGACTATTTATGCATAGTTTTCCTCAACTGCAGAATGTTACAGCAGTCTTATAATGAAACCAAAGCCATGAGATTTTCAAGAGACCGAATCGTGTACTATTTTTCCGTCTGTCTCTTTTGTCTTATACTACCAGATGCAACCAAATCACAGATTTATTAGTAATAAATAAAATATTTATTTATCAGACGATATTAAATACATCTTAATTTGAATAAATAAATGTATTTAAAATAAATCATTTTAATAATGGAATGCAATAGGGAAAATTTAATTACACGAAAAATCTAGTTAATTAAAAAAAAAAAAATAGACGCCATCTAGTTAATATGAAAAGAATTTGTCTGGCAGTACATTGAAACAGCTTCGCTGATAATCAAAGTTACATAGATACAGCGGGTTCAAAATATCCTTCTCCCATGCACACAGATATACGTAGTTGGTCAATAACGCAATCCGTTTCAAGGCACGTACCCCACGCTCGAAAGTACTCCGACACAACGGCAACTCGGTAACGCGATACAACGATTGTGAATTCGTTCTTCTCTTCGCCCCGCAATCATCCCCACCTCATTCGCCACCGACCATCCTGCGGGTCGACGACAAAAAATGGTTATCGTTACACGCACACACACACATGCACATACACGTGCTCCCGTGGTCACAGGGTTTTAAATTTCGTATCGCCGTTCCGTTGTGTTTCCGATATACCGATTCCGGTCTTTCCTGCGGCCCCGCGTCTCGCCGTATTGCGCTATACGCAGGGTGCCACTTCCGCTTGGGCTTTTCCTGCATCAGCGCTCATTCAATTTTTTTTTTGCGACTCAATTTTCTCACATTGTCGATCACTCGTATGGAATATACGTGCCGCACGTCGTCAGGAGTGACTGGTGTTTCGCGCAATTCATTAGGATCAGCGTATAGGTCATCATTATTTAATATTTATTTTATTCACTTATTCGAGAAATTGTCCCATACTCACGTGTACGTTTTTTTTTTAAATTATACACTCGTTCTTTTTTTTGTCTGAGTTTCGTGTATTTTTTTTTTTGCACATTTTATTTTTATTTTTACTTCGAGTGTTTCAAGTATTTTCGATGCTCTCGATGTATTTCATTTTTACTCGTATTTTATTTGTGTAATTTATTTTTGCCCGGAGTTTCGCAATTGCGTGTGGAAAATGTCAGAGGCTCGATGCAAGAAGTTTACATTTTACGCACGACGGCTAAAATCGAATGAACTTTCGTCGTTACTTTATTTCTTTTCCTTTTTTTAAAAATGATTCTATCGGCTGTACTGGTCCATAATCGCGAGGTCGTTACACTCGATATCGCTCTCGCTCCTATCGACCGTTTTTTATTTTATTTTCTATACCACTTTGCGTGGATGTATATATATATTTGGTAAATTATGCTGGTGTTGCTGACGGTGAGCTTTGCCAGTCTCTCTCCATTTATTTCCTCCCCTCGAGGCGATCTCTCTCTCTCTCTCTCTCTCTTTCGAGCTTTTGCAAACGCTCCCTCTGACTTATAGTATTATTTTTCTCCAGATCTGAAGCTCCTCGGCCACAGCTTCGATCTCTCTGCCTTTCCCCTTCGCCGGCTCAACTTTTCTTTCTTCGCGCAGCATCTTTTCCCATTTCTTCGAGATTCACGTTTTTTTTTTGCCCCATCTTTTTGCCTTTGGCTCTTATTTTTCACGTGCCTCGCGCGTTCGTACGAAATGAGGAAGCGAGAAAGAACGAACGAGGCAGACGAAAAAGACTCTGCGAGATCGGTCTGGTGCCTGTTGAAATTTATCGCGTCGCGACGCCAGGCACCGCCGATTCTGCGTTTTTTTTAATCTTCTTTCTCACCTTATCGGCGTTTCCAAGACGTTTTATGATACTTTTTTTTGTACTTTTCCTTTTGTACGACCCGTGCGAATTTATATAGTGAGCTTTCGTGAAATTTGCACGGGCACGGCGCTAACGAACATTTTATTTTTGGTGGTCTTGATTTTCTTTTATCCGCGATCGTGATTAATGTATGGGTTACTGGATAATTCATAATGGAGTACGATTTATTTCAGGTATTATTATTACATAAAATATTATTGATATCAAAGGTAAAATAAAAAATATAAGTCAATGTTTTTTTGCATCGAACTAAGGATATGGAAATTCAATTTTTCAATGATAACAATTAATAATTAAATAATTCAAGATTAATTGACCTCGTACGAAATAGATTGTTGTAAAAATCGAATAAAACCTAATAATGGATAAGACGAATTGGTAGTTTACACTAAAATGAACAAACCATCCAAACAAGACACACTATTCCAAAAAAATATTAAGTTCATTTTCATCGGGACCTTTAATATCAACTTCAATGGAAAAAACATCCTAAAAAAAACTTTTTAAAATGAAATACTTCACCTAAAAATGTGTTCGTTACACACTTTTATGATTTGCACCTCGGTCTTATATTGAAGTGCACACGAAGCTACCAGTCTACTAAAAATGAATTGCATCTCTCACGAATCTCGCGGCGCAAAATTTTTGTTAAACTTCATTGGGTCATATTCAATTGAATGCAAAAGTTTCTCGTTGCTCGTAAGTTTTCTCTAGAGGGGGGAAAAAAGAGATAGAGGGAAAGAGGCGAAAAAGGTGCATCTACGGTGCTGCGAGACGGCGAATTGAATGGCTTGAAACTCCTTTATAAATAATGTTTCATGCCAACTTTTCTCTCCTTTTCCCTGAGTTATGAATTGACTATGAATAAATGAGTAAACGAATTAATTCGTAATACGCGTGTGACAATAATACGTAACCTCGTCTGTAACAGTTCGTTTTTGTCTCGATAAAAATGAGAATAAAAAATGAGCAACGTTTGCGGATTTGATGAATTAACAGTCTCGCGCGAGTATGCAAACAAGACGGCTTTGTGCGCAATGCCATTGTCGGGACAGCCACGTCAGTAAGGTCTTACGAGGAACCGGAAACCGTTTTTGCCTTACGTTGACAAGTTTACCGCAGAGAGAGAGAGAGAGAGAGAGAGAGAGAGAGAGAGAGAGAGAGAGAGAGAGAGAGAGAGAGAGACTCACATAAGCGCAAAATCGACCGTTTTTCTTGCAAAGTGGACAACCGTGCCAAACTCGTGTTGCCTTTTCTCTTAAAGACTTCAAACAAGAATACGAATCATTGAAATCTACAAGCATAATTTTCCTCCGAATTGACGAGATGCAACAAACCTCGGAAACAAAAATCTCAAAAAAAAAAAAAAAATACAAATATCCATCGCCACGTTTCCTCAATTAACCCTAGAACGGTAACCTGGGGTGAAAAACCACCTCAGGCGAGTTTAAATCTCGCGCCCTTTCTCCCTTCCTCACGTTTACGACTGATTTCTTTTAAATTCCCAGACTAGTACCTCGTGACTTCTTTTAAATTCCCAGACTTCGATTCCCGGAATAGACTTTTTCGAAAATCGAGTAAAACTAACCATCCTGTCTCAAAACTGTATATTTTAACTTTATAATGCCGTTGGATTTATTCAATTTCGTTAAAAATCAACGGAGATATTGCAAATTCAATCAAAAAAGTCATTTTTACGAATTTTTCATGTTTTTCACCCTTTTACCTAATTTTTTACTAACTTTTCTTACTTCAAGCGGAATCACCGTAGGCCTACGTGATTCTGCATTAAAAAACGAAAAGAATGAGCCCAAGTTGAACCCTTTTCGTGAAATTTTACCGGAGATATGAATTTTTCAAAATTGGGGTGGTTCATCACCCCAGGTTACCATAATAGGTAAAAAAAAAATAAGGTTACCATTCTAGGGTTAATTTGATCACGAGTCCCAGTGCGTTAGTGAGCCCAGAGGGAATTCGGATCTTCGATCCTGATGCATCATCAGGTAGAGAAAAGTTCGCGAGTGCATTCCTCATCGTTACACGTCGCGCTAAAAACGTCTCCTCGTCTTTGCGCCAAATCTATATTTAAACTGACGATATTTCTCGAGAAATTCAATTGCGAAAAAGGGATTAAAGCCAAATCGAGTCACCGGTAACAACGGGCGCGAGTCCAATAGCCTCACAACTTTCATCGTTTCTTTATTCACTTCCAAAAAGTACCCAGACTTCATCGTCATCACAATAAAACATAGTAACATAAAATTAGCTACAATTTATTTATTAAAAATGTACAATCTACATCGTCACCAAGTTTCAATTAACGAAAATCGAGCGAATTTTATGGTGCTGAAGTTTGCATCATTGCAACGCAACGGAAATTCTTCTTGGTTTCATATATAATATATATTTTTTATTACTATTTAATCCTTCGTGGTCACCCTGGGTAGAATCGACTCTGGGTAAATATTCACCATGTTACCTGGAGTTTGAAGTATCCTTATACCATAAAATTTACCCTCTTCACATGTCGGAATAAATACCTATTTTGGAACGCCCACTATGCTACTATTTTTTTTCCCAAAAGTAGCATATCTAAGGAGTATCACGTCCAAATTTTACGTAAAAATGTTGAGAATTCACGGAACTATGATTTTTTGAGCAAAAAAGTGTATTTTTTTTGCTTTTTCACCTCTTTATAAATTTTTAAAAATATGTCGCCATTTTATTTCTTATAAATAAATTTTTCGTACATCATCTAGAAAGTTGAATGCATGTTCCGTAATTTTTTTTAACCACTTCGGACGGATAGTTTGGTCACAATACTTTTTTGAAAACTGACTGGATAGAATCGACCCAAGTGTGACCACCGCGATTGAATTTGGATGTGTGACCGCGAAGGGTTAAAATCTTATTTTACCGATTTTTATTGCAGATTTTTAATACGGATCCTCGAAAATGTTTCAGAAATTTTCGTAGTCTGAATGTGCGAAAAAAAATTGGACAGTAGGAATATTCGTTGCAGTCCAACGATGCAAACTTCAATACCATCGAATTTTTTCTTCTGCTTCATTTCAATCATCATCCAAAAACTTTTCTCGCCTATCAACGTTGTACGTCTCTAATGTCCCAAAAAAAAAAACCTCCGACCGATTGCCGCAGACTAGAAAAAATGTAGCCAGTTCGAAAAAAAAAGATCATTGCAAACAAAGCCAAACTTCACCGTCACGAGGTGAGAGGCACGATAAAAAAGCTTCTTATGTGTACACGAGCATGAGGCTGCAAAGGCCCCGCAGCTCGTCAAGTCATTTCCATCCGGAGGTTAGTCATCGGGAAATTTGACTCGTCAGCTGATCACTTTCGAGTGGGGAAGGGGCAGAGTTGCGGGTAAGGGGCAGTAAAGTATCGTGAAAACTTTACGACAGCTGGGCAAAGGATTACACAGCGTTCGGTGAAATAATAACAATAATAACTGAAGTAACACTATATAGTCGATACTCGGCTTAATGAATCATCCGCACGTGGGGGGTACACAGGATCTTGTGGGGCCGAGTTGTGTCACGCGCTTATTCATCGTATACTCCGATAGCCTGTAAAACACGCCCGATCGTCACGGAATTTTCTACTTCGGCCGTAATGCGAAAACTTTTCGATAAAGTTGGTAACCTCCTGACAACGCTTGCGACCGTCAAAGTTGCCACGTTTCTGCGACTATTGTGTGAAACCCTCACCCGTACACTTTGTAAATCATCGAACTCGAAGATAAGCGCGGAACTAAGCGATTTTTTTTTCTTTCTCCTTCCACGGGTCTCGTTACAGTCTCCTTTTTCTTGTTTTCAAACATTCCGCAACTCCTTTTCAATCGTATCGCGCAGTTGTCGTGTTCTTCGTTTGGGGAATATTCCGCAGAGGAATAAGGGCCTTCGAGACACTCTAGAGGGGGGTTTTTTTTTCAGCGTAGGGTTTCAATGGTGGGGATAAATGGTGACGAGGAAAGATGACGAGAAAAGACTCGGTGGAAAAGTCGACGGTGAAATTGACTCTTTTTTTTTTCCGATTAAGGGCCAAGGGCTAGGTGGAAATTAACGAGATCGAAGATTGCATCGTTGAAATGCAACGATTCTTTTTGTTTTTTAGTTCCTTTCCTCAGACATGAGATACCCGAATCAAATATTTTTTTTGAGTTTTCATTTTGAAATCTACAATCTAAAATATCCAAGAAGAACGACTTTGTATAATAATAATAAGAGAGGACAAATGCGAAGAAGAATTTTCGTTGCATTCCAACCATACGAACTTCAGTATTATGCAAATTGAGGGTTTTTATTTTCTTAATTGATTACTAAGAACGAATTAGAAATATACGCTTCTTTTGGAGTAAGTTACCAACAGACAGACAGAAATTTATGAATTCTTCCAGGATTCATAACCGAAAACAATTTAATTCGATTATTTAACTCCGAAGAAGTCTATTTCTTAATAATTTATTGACTGAAAATTCGATTCGAACTTTTGAAAAAAATCCATTGCGTCCAATTTGATATCGACCAATCAATAGCGAACTAAAGATTTTGGCAAAACATCGCAATATTTTGCTGAATCGATCAATATACAATCAATCTAATAATTTTATTCTTTTTTTATCTTTATAAATTTCTTTTCATATTCTTATTTTTTTTTCTTACAATTTTCTTGCCACAATTTTATTCTTTTAGTCTTTATAATCTTCTAAAATTCACAGTAGCTCTTTCCACACAATACGGTCTCTATTTTGAAACAAATTTGTGAAACAGTTCACAGGCGACGACCTCACTCCGAGTGCGACGATAAAGTCTCTCTCTCTCTCTCTCTCTCTCTCTCTCTCTCTCGACATTCAAAGTGTTTCGAAAATTCACGACCTTCGCGAAATTTCCATCGAATCCAAATTCCATTCTCGTTGCAAACTCGGGTGTCGTATCGCCGAGAAAAATTGTCCACATTGCTCTGCGACACAGCAGGAGAAAAAAGGATTCCCAACGATCTTTTTCGGATCGATCTACCTCCGAATGTGTCGTGTATGTGTGTCTCGTGAAAATATTGTGCGAGGGAGCAGCAAAAATTGGAGTTTTTTTTTTTTTTTCATAAACTTACGTTCGTCGCGCCTTTACCGCCCAATCCATATCTCGTGAGGTACGACGTATCCAACAGTGAACTCACACAATTCTTTCGAATAAATGCAATGGTATATCTCCGAACGTTTCGCCGTGTTGCGATCTATATATATATATATATATCCGCGTGTATATATAAATCTCTCTTTTTTTTTCTCTCTCAATTTTGTATGCATACAAACGCGTGAGCGAATGAAGAAATTGCACTCGCGACACAACCGGAAGTAAACACGAGTAATATGAAAACAAAGGAAAAACAATCAATTGCAATGATCGTGTACGTAAAAAACGAAAAAGAAAAACACGATTGGTGAACGATGATTTCGCGAATTATCGAAAAATCGACATGTAAAAATTAATCAGGAGTTAAAATTTTTTTTATTCTATTTTTTTTTCTTTTCTTATTTCCACTTTTGGCCTGAGGCCCGGAATTGAAGTAAAAAACGGGTGCCCGCTACACGGTCCGTCCAGGGCGACCCGTCGTCTTCGCGCACTGCCTCTCTCGACACATTAATTCGAATTGGCGCACAGGACTCTTCGTTTCACACATATACACGCACGGTGCAAGAAAAAAAAAAAAAAAAAACAAAACGTCGGAATGCTCTCTCGTAGTTCGTGATTTTTTTTTTCTTTACTTTTCGTCGCGCTCGACACTCGGAACTTGCACACGAATCACACGTGAGAAGAACAAAACAAAACAAAACAAAAAACGCCACAAATGTTTTTCTCCCAAATCGCGATCAACTCGAGCTCCTTTTCTTTCTTTTTTTTTTTTTCCTGATACACGAGATCGACGTCCGTTTCAGAATTTCGCTACACGGCGCACGCGTGTGTTCTCCCGTGCACAAAGCGTTTCGTGAGGAAGGAGGGAGGGGGTAGGGGGCTGGTGGTGGGATTTTTGTTACGACGGACGTGGTACGCGCGCGCGTGTCTGTGCGTGAGAAACGCGGGGGTGGGGTCGGGCGGTGGTGGTGAACGAGAGAGAGAGAACGAGGAGAGTTTGTCGAGAGGCCACGTCAAGTGTGCGAGACATGGATCGTCGAGCCGCGAAGCTGCCTCGGCAGTGGCCCAGCGAAGACTGAGCCACCGAGACCGACAGAGGCGCGACGGTACCGACGCGCATGGTGGAATCGCCCGTCGACCTCGAAGAAGGGGCGGGGCGGGGAGAGCGTGGAGAGAACGAGGGGCGCAGGCGGCGGACAACGACGGACGGCAAAGGGAGTCCCGGGGCGGCGAGGGGGGCAAACCAGGCAGAGGTACAGTCCGCTCAAATTTCAAACGACGAGACGTCCGTTCTCATTGTCGAGCGTTTTCGTAAGCACGGCAAATTTGGAGCTGCTACCAGGAAGAATTTTCGGACGTTTTTGCTTCATACGGAAAGTATTTCGAGAGCTAGGCGATCCGGGATGCTCAACGTTTCGCGAGAATGTTGAGGCCTTAGGACACTCTAGGATTTTCCAAAAATTGATTTTTTTTTTGTTAAAAATGTACCTTACCTATAAAATTATATTCCAAAAGATTGTGGGTGTGAAAAGTCTCTAAGTACTCGATTTTCGAATTCTAGCGCAACCCCTCTTGCTTCAATGTCGTGAATTTCTACTAACTTTAAACGCGTTTATCTCAAAACTACATTTTTCAAGTCGGCCGGACTCATAATTCAAACAAATTTCAAGCGATTGACTTGAAATTTTAACTGTATATTTAGAATTACATTTTCTGAGGCACTACGTAGGATTTTTTTTTATTATATTGCATAGTTCCTTTTTTATAAACAATTTTCTGACCATTTTCTCATGGCATTTTATACTTTTTGTTTTAGAAATGCGCCATTTTAACAAAAAACAATATATCAAAAAAATCCTACGTACTTCTATAGCTATTCTTATATATAATCGAAAAAACTTTAGTGTCTCATCATAACTGAAAAATTATAGGAGCTGTTGGTCCGGCCGTTGACCTTCCAGAAATAAAGGCGTCATCGGAAACATGCTGCACAGTCGCCATTTTGACATGTATCGCTAAGAAAAAATAATTTTCTATACTCAGTTACGTGTATAATAAAACCCCTATTTTGTAATTCCGATTTATTTTATGATTTCGCTGAAAAAAAATCACAAAATATGTCCTTTTTGGCCTCTAGAGTGGCCTGTTTACAATATTAATGTTCGCAACGTTGGAACGCAACGAACATTTTCTGGCCCAAATGTTTTTGTTTTGGCCTCATTTTGGGACATTCAAATCACCCAAACATTTTTGAGGATTCTTATTGAAGATCGACAGATAAAATTTGCAAAAAGACATTTCGAATTATGATGAAAATGAAGAAATCAGAAAATAAATAACAATATTCGCTGCATCTTAATATCGCGATGAGGTGTTCGCATCGTTGGAGTGCAAGAATTTTTTTTTATTGATTGAACTTCTTATTCATGTTTTTCGCTATGAAAAAAAACCCTCGGAGATTTTTTGTAATGCTTCTTTCAGGATCTACAATTAAAATATTGGGAGTACAAATTAATTCGTTCCGTTTTCAAGAGATGGCTCTGGCTGTTATGAATGTTTCCTGGTGACAGCTGATTTCGGTGGTTTCAGAGAGGTTAGACATCTGTCAATAACATTCAGTTTATATCGCTTTGAGTTCCATTAAAAACCTTGTTTTTTTTACTGTGTTGAATATGTCAAATTTTGTGTTAACTAAGCAGCATTTGCGGGAAGTTTTACTTGTCTGCTTTAATTGGAAGAAAAGTGCAGCTGAAGCGCATCGAATGCTTGTTGAAGTTTATGGTGATGATGCTCCAACTGATAAATCATGTAGGGAATGGTTTCGACGCTTTAAGAACGGTGATTTCAGCGTTGAAGACAAGCCTCGCCCTGGACAGCCAAAAAAATTCGAAGACAATGAATTGGCGGCACTACTCGATGAAGATCCGAGTCAAACGCAAGAAGAGCTTGCAGATTCATTGGGAGTGGCTCAACAAGCAGTTTCCGTACGACTAAAATCCATGGGATTGATTTAAAAGCAAGGAAATTGGGTGCCTCATGAACTGAAATTGCGAAACGTTGAAAGGCGATTTTTCCCTTGTGAGCAGCTGATTCAAAGGCAAAAAAGAAAGGGTTTTTTACATCGGATTGTGACGGGATGAGAAATGGATATTCTACGATAACCCGAAGAAGAAAAAATACTACGCTTTGCCCGGTAAATCGTTGCCATCGACCTCAACATCAACACCAAAGCCGAATATCCATGGTTCGAAGGTCATGATGTGTATCTGGTGGGACCAAAAGGGCGTTGTGTACTATGAGCTGCTACAACCTGGCGATTCCATTACGGGCAATCGGTATAGACTACAATTGATTCGTTTGAGCCGTGCATTACGAGAAAAACGGCCGGAATACGAGCAAAGACATGACAAAATTATTCTTCTGCATGACAACGCTTGGCGTCATGTCGCAAAAGTCGTAAAAAAATATTTAGAAACGCTCAAGTGGGATATTTTACCGCACCCGCCATATTCTCCGGACATTGCTCCTTCTGATTACTGGTTGTTCCGACGGATGCAGCAGTGTTTAGCAGGTCACCGGTTCATTTCTTTCGCAGAAATCGAAAATTGCCTCAAAACTTGGATCGCCTCAAAAGACGAGACTTTTTTTCGAGATGGAATTCAAAAATTGCCTGAGAGGTGGGAAAAAGTAGTAGCCAGCGATGGACAATACTTTGATTAATCTATTCATACCTTTTATTTTGAAATAAATGGATTTTTTACCACAAAAAAACGGACCGAATTAATTTGTACTCCCTGAATTAATACTTGTATTAATTTGTATATTGTATTAATTTGTATTTGTATTTGTACTCCCTTAATTAATAGTTGTATTAATTTGTATATCAGAAAAAAATTAATATAATAACAAAAATATGCAAATAAATATAGTTTCAGAAGGTTTTGTTGAATTCCATCGATGCAAACTTCAACACCATACATCGTAATAGGTCCAGCAGGCGATCAACTTCCAAGTTTCTGTAAGTAACATCGTTTAGGCCAGCAAAAAATTTTGCAAATAGACAATTCAACAGAATTTCGATGATCATGAAGTTTGAATCGTTGGGACGCAATTTTTTTTTTTATTTCACAAACATTTTATGCGGCAGATTTAGGCTCTGAAAATTACTGAAACGTTTTTACGTATTCTTATTAGAGATTCACGACCTTAATTTAAAAAAAAAAAAGGTTTTCGACGATGATAAAAATAAAGAAATGAAAAACGAAGAAAAAAAATGGTTACATTCTAAAGATGCAAACTTCAACGGTGTCATTTCTTATGAAGAATCGCTAATTGCCCTGGAATTTTATCGTCTAGCTTTCGATTTCTCTCGAAACCGATATAGCGCTTTTAATAAATATTTTTGAGTTGTACTTTCATTACGATCTTGAAGTTTGCATTGTTGGAATGCAACGGAAATGCATTCTTTTTAATTTTTGATATCTTTTATAGCCGATGTAGGCTGCGACAAAAAAAAATGCAAATACTTTTGCGTCTCTTTATTGGACATTCACGAACTTAGTTTGCAAAGAAATTATTTTTTTAAATTAAAAAATCCTTCCTGAGTTGAAAAATAGAAAAAAAAAATCGTTATTGGACCGTAGCTACGTCTATAAAAATGCCAGTGTCGTCTGACATACGTTGGTGAAACGACCCACTCCGAATCGAATATACAGTTTCGTTAATTTCAGAACGTTATTGAGATTCGTTGAGTTGAATTTAATAATTGGTGAACGTGGAGCTGTACTTGATCCAGGAACATGTATATAGAGTGCGCAAAGAGGAAGAGGTCAAGGTACATAAGTATCATCGCAACGTCGCACGATCGTTACAGTTGCGCGAGCCCGAAGAAAATATACGTCTGGCCTGCACGTTATCGTTCATTCGCTGACTACGAAACCGCAAATATATAAATATTGTTTTTATATGAACGTTTCCTTCAACGTTACTCCGAGATACTCTGAATGATATTTCGATAGATTTATCGAATTGATTATAACAAATGATCAAATTTGTTTTTTTTTTTGGTCGAAAATTGACCTTTTTTATACAGCTTGTGGTTTGCCTAATTTCAAAAAAAAAAAGTATTCGCGTATACGAAACTTTTATCGTTATAATAAAAGTCTTTTTTGTTCATTTCCCATCACTCTCGTTGCAAGAACTTGGCACTTTGTTTAAATAATAATAACTCCAGTGTATATGTTTCAATAAAAAAAATTCGAACTTTTCACTATGTATCAATTGCGTCTGAAATCCCGACCTCGTCATTATAATACTCTCATCAGTAAACAGTATTAAAAATCGACCTGGGTTTTGGGCCCAAAACTTATGCAGACCCCTTAAACCTCCTGCGTCTCCAATGTCCCAATATTTTCCTAACCACGCAACGTTTGGTCCTCAATCGTTCTTTTGCTTCTTTCGTTCCTATATAACGTCTGGACATTTTCGTGATCCGATGAAATTTTTCGGCCTGACTGTACGAAGCGATGAAGAGCGAGCGAGAGACGCAGACAGAGAGTGGGACAGTGAGGACTGGAGGTTTGTACGGGGGTTACCAAAGGGAGAACCCTCGTGCGGACTGGGGTTTTACAGGACTCTCCGCACCCTCCATCCGTACACTATCGCCGCTGCTGCTGCTGCTGCTGCTGCTGCTGGTGGCGCGGCTCACTGCTCGACACAGCCGGTCGTCGTCGTCGTCGTCGCGGGGACATCGAATTAACCCTGGAAAAATGTACGTGCTTGCGGAGCAGCACGGCACGATGGATAGACCAGTTATGTCTGAGCCAACGTATATACAGGAACATGCGCCAATACACACACACACACACACACGCAGGCATACATAATTATTCAATTATTTGTTACCTTTATAGAGGTACCAAATTGAATAATTATCCTAAAATCTTTCGTTTTACCAGGTCTGTAAATATGAAACCGGAATTTGCCCATAGATGGCCCTAGCTGTCAATGTAGTTACGGTCAAGTCGCGTCATTGGCGCCATTTGCTTTGTTGACATCTGACAAAGATTTTTAACTCACAAAAATAGAAGTTTCATACCCTAACATAGTTTGTTATAGCGTTGAACATGTCGAATTTTGTGACTGGAAATTACGATTTGCGGACAGCATTAATTTTCTGTTACCATCTGAAGAAAACTGCTGCAGAATCGCATCAAATGCTTGTCGAAGCTTACGGTGAGCATGCTCTTGATAAATCACAGTGCTTTGAGTGGTTTAAAAAATTCAAAAGTGGCGATTTCGACGTGAGAAACGAAGAACGTGGGACGCCACCGAAAAAGTTTGAAAACAGCGAATTACAAGCATTGTTGGATGCTAAAACTTGGCGAAACTGTTAATACTGAACGCTACCGACAACAAATGATCGATTTGAATCAAGCTTTGCGTGAAAAACGACCAGAATATCAAAAAAAGAAACACAAAGTGATTTTGCTTCATGATAATGCACCATCACAAACAGCAAAACTGGTCAAGGAAACGATTGAGGCGTTTAGTTGGGAAATACTTTCGCATGCGGCTTACTCACCAGACTTGGCTCCGTCCGATTACCACTTATTTGCGTCGATAGGACACGCACTTGCTGAGCAGCGCTTCATTTCTTACGAAAATGTACGAAAATGGCTCGATGACTGGTTTGCCTCAAAAGAGCAACAGTTTTTTTTTGGCGTAGCATCCACAAATTGCCAGACAGGTGGGAAAAATGTATAGCTAGCAATGGACAATACTTCGAATAAAATATTTTTCATCATTTTCATACAACAAGCGTGTATTCTCTATACAAACATTCCGGTTTCATATTTACATACCTGGTAACTCTACAATAAGAAATACATATAGGTTTCTTATTTATAAATAAAAATAAATAAATACAGGTAAGTTGATATAACTTAATTTTATTATAATATTATACAAAAAATATATATATAAATAAATATTTATATATAAAGACTTTGAAAAAAGGGGTGCTAAATAATTTAATAATTGTCCCAAAAATGTTAATTTCAATACAACAATAAGGAACATATAAATATATTGGTAAATTAAAACGAATAAAATAAATAATTAAATCAAGTTAGTGTAACTTAATTAATATTAAGTTAAATTTAAACCAAATTTTTACTTAATTAATTAAATCTCATTAACTTAATTTAGGTATAATATTATACAATAAATATATGATGAATATAAATAAAAATACTTTCAAAAAGGTAAAAAAGGGGTGCCAAATGATTTAATAATTATCCTAATTATCCCTTACTGTTAAGTTAATACGAACATTTTTAAGGCAATTATTCAGTAGTAGTAGTAGTGTCTTTATTCCATGTATGCCCTCGCGGGTTTTGACATTTCCTTCCTTCCTTCACCTCTTCCCTTATCGCTAATTGTTTACATTGCATTAAAAATTGCATACACATACTCTACTAGTAATCGTGAAAAAAAAACAATTATGTATGAATACCTGACATAAACATAACATAACATAACATACTATTCTCTTAATACTTTAGATACAGTTTCAAACCGTATATCTCTATTTTCACTTATCTCCATATTGGCATTTAATACTTATTGCTGTTTTCTTCTTCCTTTGTTAGATCATTATTTCTCATCCTCCCTTTCCATCTCCTCTTTTTCTCGCTAGTTTTTCGAGTTGTCGCGCTATTTTGCACATTTCTTCTACTATTTCCTTCCCCTCCAATGCCTTTTTTCAGCCCTCTTCCGGTTCTTTCATTTTTGTTGGTCCCTCCATTGTTCGAAATTTCTCAGTGCCTGCTTCTCCATTTGCTGCTTTGCTTCCGCACTTTTTCAAATGTGTGACAAAGTTTCCTCCACAGGCAATTATTCAATTATTTGTTAACTCTTTTAAAAGTTAAAAATGATTCTAAAATGTTCGTTTTAAATTAACAATGCGGAATATCCCTTACTGTTCGATAATAACGAATATTTTTAAGACAATAATTCAATTAATTTGTACTCTTTCTTAACTTTTTAAAAATATTTAAAGAGTACATACACATTTTATCCTTGGGACCTATATATGTATATACACACACACACACACACACACACGTCAATATGTCTCTGGAGATGAGGTTAATCATCGTAACACGACAAATCTTCACTTGTTAAAAAACTCAACACATGAATATTCAACGAACGAATCTATCCAATTGAAAAAAAAAGAACATCAAATTTCATCAAATCTCATATTATCATGTCATTGATCTTAACGATTGATTTCAAATTACACATTCATTTTTATACTTATTATATCTTCAATATTTCCACTGGTTAGACGAAATAAAATATTCTTCCGCAAGTCATATTTATGAGAATGTCTCATTTATTCATGGTCTCATTTGTTCTATCAGAAACGAATCTTTTTTAAAAGATCATTAATAGCGCGAGCTGGTTTCGGCTGCCCTTTTGGGCAATAGATTGCGTTTTAGTTAAATGTCCCGGAATAAATTTTGCGAAGATAAATTTACGAATGATTGAGGTCACCTGGATTGAGGCTATATATATATATATAATTTTTATATATGGAGCATACAGTGCGAGTGCAGAGGTACGATATGCATGACTACAAAGAGGAGTGCTCTTTCCGTATCATCCCGTGCTCTTGTTTTCCTCGCGAGTACTTCGCTCTCGTTCTTTCACGACGTATCCTCTTTTTGCCTTTCCTCTTTTACTTTCGCCCGCGGTGTTATATTCCCGCGTACGTCGCCTCGTTTCTGCTTGTCTCGTATACTCTCGACGTTCTCATACTGTGCTTGGCCCAAAAGAGCCTCGTGAACGGAGCGGAAAAAAAAGGCTCACATCGCGAAGGGTCTCGCGAAAAGTGTAATCCCTCGTGGAATTTACTTCGTCAGCTGCCTCGAGTATAATTTCCCTACCGATAATCTCGAATTTATTAGGGAATTTAAATCTTCATTTATCGAACCCCTCGGAGGCTCGGGGTGCAAACGTGCCCTGGCAGATGGAAGAACTTTTTCCTTCCTGGTTTTCCATCGTCCCTACTGGATCCGAAAGTATGACGATGAAGTTTGGCATCGTTGAAATACAACGAATTTTGTTTTTTTTTTTAATTTCTCGAATTTCCTTCGGCAAATCTAGGCTGTCAAAATCACGTGAACATTTTTAGGGTCCCTTTTTAGCTACAAGGGAATCTACAAGAGATGTTTTTTGATAATAATTTAAAAAAAGAAGGAATTAATGAGAATTCTGGTTGCATGCCAACGATGGAAACTTCAACCTCGTTCGAGTGATCCATTTGACATATACGAGAATACTTGAATATTGAAGAAAAAAATGATCGGATAAATCTCTCTTCTGCCCTTATAAGCTCAGAGACACTGGGGACTCTCTCCGTTCGATCGAAAAACATCGAGAGAGAGAAGTAATCGTCGGCCGATCGTGCCGAAAATGGCATCGTTACGGCTTCCGCCGAAGGGTTAATTATATTATCAGTTTAGTCTCACGCGTTTGAGCAATGAGGCTTGCGAATCCGCAGCAACGGGAGGAGAGACAGACAGACAGAGAGAGAGAGAGAAGTGAGTAATCGAGTACGGAGCAGTGAAATATATATATATATGATAAATGATACTTAAATCATGTCTTTCAAGTACGCTCAAGGCTAGAGGCTTTCGAGCTCTTATACGACGAGGCGATATATATACATGGTGGGTAAAAAAAGTATTTGCACACCGTATTTGTTTTTGAAATTATCCTGCGGAAAAAAAATACTTTAGCATTTTTTTTTTTCGAAGAAAAATAAAATGTTCGAAAAAATTTTTCGAAAAAATAAAATAAAATGCTGAAGCATTTTTTTTGTAGGACAATTTGAAAAACACGCGGTGTACAAATACTTTTTTACCCACTATATGTATATATATAGTGAGTAAAAAAGTATTATATATGTATATACAGGGTGAGGCACATAAAGTGTTACAGAGCAATAGCACTCAAACTATTGATCATATCCAAAAATATTTCAGACAAATGTTTCAGTGTTCGAGAAGGCCGTCATACTGGACCACCCTATTTACGTCAAGGTCAACTCCACTTTTTTAAATGGAACCATGTATTTTTTTTTCGATGACATAATTACCGATTTTAAGACGAATTCAGCGACCTACAACACAAGGTCATTCTAGTCACGCAAAGTATGAAAATAGTCGGAAAATCGAAAAATATCGGAATAATCACTTTCAAAGGATCCACTAACCTTGGTTTGGGTCTACCTACAGAAGATGCTCGAAGTGATGACCCTCGACTTGTAAAGAAAAAGTATAAAATGCCATGAGAAAATCGTCAAAAAATTGTTTATAAAAAAGAAACTATGCAATATAATAAAAAAATCCTACGTAGTGCCTTAGAAAATGTAATTCTAAATATACAGTTAAAATTTCAAGTGAATCGGTTAAAATTTGTTTGAGTTATGAGTCCGGCCGACTTGAAAAATATAGTTTTGAGATAAACGCGGTAAAGTTAGTAGAAAGTTACGACATGAATCAAGAGGGGTTGCGCTAGAATTCGAAAATCGAGTACTTAGAGATTTTTCACACCCATAATCTTTTGGAATATAATTTTATAGGTACTAAGGTACATTTTTAACAAAAAAAAATCGATTTTTGGAAAATCCTAGAGTGGCCTAAGGCCTTAACTGGAAGGTTAAGGGGCATTGCGAACGCTGCGTGGAGGGGATCTCTGTCTACCGAAAACAGCCGACGTACCGAGAGACACTCACCGGGACGCTATCTCCTCCACGCAACCTTCGCAATGCCCCTCACAGCCGATTCTCGTGCATATAGCGGCAATTTCAACAATTTTTTTAAACGTGTTTCCCCCATTCTTTTTGTCTGGCAATTTTTTGCCCGTCTATATAATGAATCTACTCGTACTGAAAAAAAAGCCAGAACTAATACTATTACCTGAAAATTAATTTATTTTAATTAGTTATAGATTCTGGCAACGACTTTCCACCACGCGATCTACTGGCAATTTTTTTTGTATGTTTTCGAATCAATAAATATCATCAGAAAACAATATGTGACAAAAATTATGACTAATATTATTACCTTAAAATATAAAAATTTCCCCACCTCGTTAGCCCCCCCCCCCCCCCCACGCCGGGCAAAGCTTGCCAGACTAAAAGTTCTAGAATAAGGGCCCCTCAGGCAACTATAAGCTTCAATATAGTGACTAATAAAATTCTCTGACCTTTTCGGTCGCCAACTCTCGGCCTAACAGATTTTCTTGCGAAGTACGCATGATTTTTACGATCGATTAACAATTACGGTTTTTATAAACAAATTAAAGCCGTTTTTTTTTCAATCGAAAATGCGACAGTTTTTTTCAAACGTTGCCAAATTTGTAAAAATGAATATTTTGTAATAATCGTGTGTACTTCGCTAGCAAAACTCACATAGATTACGAATTTTTTGAATTTTTTGTTCTACTTGCTAATGTGCGTTTCCAAGGAGTCCGCCTGTGGACAACCTAAAAAAAATGCGTTCTCTTCCTACCGGCGACCGGGCTGGTATTTTGTATTTTTTGAACAATAAAAAAATTGATTGAGGTACCTGCAGATATGTAAAATAAACCCTCCAAGCCTCATTTTAATTGCTTTATTAGTATTAAAAGAAAAAAAAACTTTGTTTTCCGACCATCCAAAGGTATATAAGGCCTTAAAGAAGTATATCTTAAAAATCGTTTCGAATCAAATCATTAAAAACCCACTGTAACTATCGTTTGTTATTAATTTTACTGCACTTTTACATATCACAACACAAGTACACGCCGACGAAGCGTGCGGGTTATGTTTTAATCCACCGAGCTTTATCTCGGTATTTTTCACATATTTTCGATTTGAACGTGGTAAGAATTAAAAAATGGCGTTTATCAGAGTGCAGAATCAAATTGGATCCCAATGAGGACTCCCTATGTCCGATGTTCCCAACAAATCTTCATCGACATGTGGACGCATCTTGGGACTCCCCAATAAACTTGTGCAAGGCATCACGAAAGGATATTCTTTTTGGAAAATCCAACAAATTCTAGATGAGAATTTTGGATACAAAAAAATTCTCAAACAACGTCAATGGGAAAATAGCGCGGTATCCACTCGGATTCCAATGTAGACCTTCTACGTGCAATGTCCCTCTCAAATCTTCAAATATCTGCAGGTGTAAGAATTTAAAAAAATATATATACCAAGAAAAAAATAAATATATATAAAAAAAAAAATTTACCAATAAAGAATTCCAAAAAAATATTTGCTTCCATTGAATTCGAAAAAAATTCAAAAGAAAAGCTTCGCATGTGTAAGATCTGGCAAAGAAGATGTGTACATCTTAAAAAAAATGAATTCGTACTGTATTCCAACGATGCAGACTTCAAATATTATGATTTTAAAGACGATTCCCATAATTTCGCGTACGGAGACAAGCCGTATAGGCTATGAGGACGATCCTCGAAGTCGAGTGTCTTTGAAATCCTCTTTCCCTGTATACACAAGCAAACGCCTGCGTTCAAAGGAATGGTCCTTTTGGTACGGGGTCTTGGTAACCTCGGGGTAAAAGGAGGTCGCGGAAAGGTATCGGAGGGAGAGGCGGGGGAGGGCGAGGGGTTGCCAAACATACTGGAAATTGACGAATGCTCATGCGACATTGCTCGTGCAAAGCGGGAGAGCCACAGGGAAAGGTGAAAGGATCCGAGGGACCAGTGGACTTTTACTCGCGTTTACTCATCCTCGATTTCATATTGATTCGCTCGCGGTACTAAGGCACACACACACGTACATGTAAGTATCTTTGTATGGATATGTCGTTAAAAAAAACGATGTGTGTACAGTTGCTCGATCTCCACACGCTCACAACGAGTACGAAGGCAACCTGAGAGCCCGCACGTTCAGCACAAAGTGCACCTGGAATTATTCAACAGTTTCGCCACTAAGTAGAACCAAGCCGCCAACTACGCGAGTTGACAAAACGTCGCGATTATTCGCGACGTACACACACCACGTGTCGAGAGCTATGAGGATAACGCGCCTGTCCGTTGGTTACCGCTCGTCAACTTATTCGTCTCGATTTGTACCGTTACATCTGGTCCAGACACTTGTTTTTTTTTTTTTACACCCACCAACAAAATACACAGGCAATGAAGAGGCAGAAGAAACGAGAAGAGTGGGAGGGGGACGAGAACGAAACAATATGACCGTACATAATAAAGACGATAAATCGGCAGCGGCGATGTAAAAAAAACTTCTTTCATATTTGTGAATTGAAGTAAAAAAAAAGAATTATTAGGGAAAAAAAGGAATTGGTGTATAAGAAAAGTCAATGTTGGGCGTGCTCGACGAACGGCTGTACAGCAATAAAGTCCAAACCCGCTGCGATGTTATATTGCGTGTAATTTGAAAATTGCCCGGGACGCTGGGCCTCATTTGCCGACTACGAGGGAAAAAAAACGAGAGGAAACGAAAAGAGACAAGAAAAAGAACGTTGAATTCTCTCTTATATTCGGATCTTGGACGATGATCAATGGGACTCGAAAATTCGTATTCGTAGGTTCCATTTCGCAATCGGCATGGCCAACGACGAGCTAGAACCCGATATATGTGAGATCGGATATTATTCGTTAATTAATCAGAGTCCATGAAATTAATTCGATTCGAGCTCTTCAAAGATCGTTCTATCCGTCGATAAATTTTAATTGATGGGAAAGTCCAGGGTATTTGGAACACTCGTGGTAAAAGGTAACATGGTGAAACTAGCTTATTGACTAGGGCTTTTCTATCTCCTAGATTACCTGGAGCTATTTATTTCCTAGATTCACTGTACCTCCCTATTTCCTAGGGTTTTTCTATCACTTGGATTCCCCGGAACTGCATATTCCCTAGATTACCTGTACCTCTCTATTCCCTAAAGTTTTTCTATTCCCTGGATTTCCCGGAACTGTGTATTCCCTAGATTCCCGGTAGCTCTCTATTCCCTAGATTCCCTAGACCTTTTTATCCCCAAAATTCCGAGGAGCTCTTTATTCTCTACATTTTTATTGGCCGGGCAATCGTAGCACGACTGACACATTTGAATTACGATTCTCCTGCCAAGATATTATAGTTAGGCAGTCTTGAAATTTGCATCGTTGGCGTTCAACGAAAATTCTTTTTTATTCAAATTATTTATCTCTTATTTAATTTTCAACGAAATTTGAATGTTTTATTTCTCATTTATCTTTAAATTTAATTTATATCTCTCTTATTTTAATTATTTTAATTTAAATGATTTATCTCTTATTAAATTTTCAACGAAATTTAAATGTTAAAATTAAATGCAACAAAATTAATAATTAATAATTAATTTCGTCACTTTCTAATTTTGACAGCTCTCAAAAATCGTTATTTCCAGATTTAAATTGCATATCTCTAACGATTATCCAAACAAAAAATCGGTTGACCGATTTCTGTCGCTCAAATCGACCAAAAAACATTTGGGTGATTTAAAATTTAAAAAAAAATGATTTTCATTGCATTTCAAAGATGCAAACTTCGCGGATGGATTTTGACGGTGGATCGATTGGAACGCGTGGAAAAAGTTGATTTTGCGAAGTGGCATAGCGGTCGTATAGCTTGAGGGAGAGAGAGAGAGAATAATCGGTCGAGGCACACGGTTCAGGACTCGGAGCGAATGAAACGCGAAGTCCGTAGGGATTCGGGGTCCGAGCGTGTCTCGACTATATACGCGAGTCGGCAAATGAACGGAGCTCGCGTGACTCCCCTCGTCAAATTGTGCACGTTGCGCCCTTTGGACGTTGCACGAGACGAATCTTTGCGTGTATGCGTTCGAGGCTTCGATGAGGGACCTCGAAACTCACGTACTTCGCGATACGGTTGCTGGAGAGCATCGTACATGGAGGACGATCCTTC
>OZ010716.1:25070358-25268358 GCA_963932345.1 Ophion ventricosus
CGGTGACCGCTTAGCCCTGCACCGTCTGGCGCATCAACCAGTCCGCGGAAGGCCAATACTTCTGAGACGTTTGTGGAGATACTTGAGTAAAACGTCTGTATACTAGAGAATCAGGCGAATATGGGACCGTCTATACCGGTACGAGTTTTCCACAATTTCCCCGTACCCTCGGTAAATCCGATATATCGTAGCTTAAGACGGCTATGGACGCAACGGGATGTTAGGTTAGATTGGCGAAGTGCGGGTAGAGAGTGACAGGAAAGGGTTCAATTGGCAAGGCTAATACTAAAAACCAGTAGGGTTTAGGATGGAAGTCAGGAAATATATAGACAATATATTTTATTTATATATATTGAATTCTTTATGTATATTTCTTTCAATATATATATAATGAAAAGGAGAGGGAGACGGAGACGTGGTAAAATGACTGGCCTTTGTAATTCCTGGGGTTGTGGTGGGGATCTCGGTCTTTGCGATGGTCCATGGGACTGAAAGAGAGAAGCAAAAAGCTCGACATCCATATATATATATGTATATGTGTTCTCCGCGTTGAGTGAATGTCAGCTCGAAGGTCGGCTTTTGTCAAGTCTCAAGAGTATCTTTGCCCCTCTGGTCAATTCCTCTACTCTCGTGTGCTATACTCAACACTCCGTGCCTATTTCGTCTGGACTCGATTCTTTTGACACACGGTCAGACGTACACACATATAAATATATATATATATAACAGCTGGAGAGAGACACAAGGATGGACGGGATTACATGTATATGTTTTATAAATATATATATATATATATATATATATATGTATGTATTCAACTTCACGTGTGCAACACGCGATCTTTTTTCGCGTCGGGCTATTCACACGCACACATATGGGGCCCACCACGTTCGTACACATCGTGGTGAGCTGATTTCATTGTCGATCGTCGTAGTCGTCGGGCCAGAGAACTTCATTGGACCAGGAAATTTCATGTAATATCCATACGCGAAGCCATTGTTCACGAACTACTCTCTCGTGAATTAATCGGAAACGTTTGGGACATTTAAAAAAAAGTTTATCAATAAAAAAGAAAAAGAAATATCTGCTGCGCCCCCATCTTTGGTGATAACAATTATGTTTTTTCGATAACGGATTAACAAGTCCTAAGAGTTGACGAGAAGGTTGGTGAAAGAAAGCTTGCATAAAAACCTAAAAAAAATATTTTTAATAGTAATAAAAATAAAGAAATAGAAAAATCTCGAAGAATTTTCGTTGCGTTCCAACGATGCAAGCTTCAGCACCATAATTTGGAAGGATTTTTCGTAAACTGGGTCGTGCATAGTGAAAAAAAAAAATGTTTGCGCGATTATCGCACTTGGGCCCTTTTTTTTCCCTTTCTTTCAACATTTATTTCATTTTATTTTATGAAAGAGCTTCGAAGATTTTTTGACGCCGCGCGAAAATAGAACCCTACAAGTGTACGCACATGTTTATCCATCCGTGTATACTCTCAAGTACAGAGGGAATCTCGGGATCGTACACAGTGTGGTCTCTGCGGAATACCCGCGAGCTTCGTACTCCGAGCAATGGCTTTCGACTCTTATTGGTGATGGAAAGGTGGGGCAATGACCAGCAATGTCCAACGGGCGAGGAGAGCGAAATACGTAGCTTCTCTACGCGACCACGAGGCGGCACGAATATGGCGACTGCAGCCGCCAGCATACGGAGCACAAGGGGCACGTGGGTTCTTGTGTGCGTGCAACGCCAAGCCCAGCGCACAGTTTCTCACACACATATATATATATATATATATATATATATACACGCGCACACACAGACACGTACTAATACTCGTGTGAGGAAGGAGCCCAGCAGCACGTCATTGACCGTCCACGCCCGGGCAAACCAAGGCCCCCCTCGAGGTCTCCTCGAAGTACGTTACGCGTGCATGAGTGGTCAGTGCTGTGGGATTCGTTAGGACATTACTCCTACATATTTGTGCGTATGCATTTATCTAGACGTACGCCCACGCGAAGCCACAAAATTACAGCCGCGTATATGTGCGTGTATATATATATGTGCACAGTATATATATATCATCTGGGCAATGATTTTGATTGATGAACGAAGGGCAAGCATCCATCGAAACTCTCAAGTATTCGTTTCCTACTCTGCCCCGCACACACTCACTGACAAACTCAAGCTTGTCAATTGTGACAAAATAGAACTCGAAAAGGCCCTGGCATAATGTGATTTTTTTCGTATTTTTTTAAATTTATTTTTATTTTCTTGCTCGAAAAATCAAGTAACAAAAATTTATCCTGAATTCAGTAACTGATTCGTCTCTAAAAATTCAGTAACAAAAAATTATTCTCAAGAAGTTCGGTTACAAGAAAATTGTTCTCGAATTCAGTGACAAATACTTCTCGGAAAATTCAGTAATAAAAAAAATCATCAAGGCCCAGGTATAATGTCTTTTCTTTTTGTTTTTATTTTAATTTTATTTTCATGCTCGAAAAATTAAGTAACAGAAATTCATCCTGAATTCAGTAACTGATCCTTTTCTAAAAATTCAGTAAAACAAATTCTTCTCCAAAAGTTCATTAGTTATAAAAAAAAATTGTTCACGAATTCAGTAACAAATACGTCTCGAAAAATTCAGTAATAAAAAGAACTCATCAAGGCCCAGGTATAATGTCATTTCTCTTGTTATTATTTTAATTTTCGACTTTTCTTCCCGACAAAATTCAGTAACAAAAAATTGTCCTCGAATTTAATAACTGAACTTTTCTAAAAATTCAGCAAGCAAACATTCTTCTCGATTTCAGTAACAAATTCAGTGACCAAAAATTCTTCTCAAATTCAGGAAAAACTTCTTCTAGAAAAGTTCAGTAACAAAAAAACTCCTTGAGGCCCAGGTATAATGTGATTTTTCTTAACTCTTAAAACTTATTTTTCTTTAAAAAAAACTCAGTCTCGAATACACTCGGGATCAAAGGTTGCAAGAGCGATGTTTCCGGTGCACCGTTCGCCCAGATCGTGCCGGATCATTCTCGCTCCGCAGATGTCTCTGCGCGAAGCGAGAAAGGAGAGAAATCAGCGAGATGCGATTTTCGCATTGAGAGGCAGAAGAATCTCAAACCTTCTCTCACTTCCGCTTGGCTGTGCGACCGAGTGCGAAGAGCCAGAAAGACGGGGAAATAAGCGAGGAAATGAAAATTTGAAAACACGTAAGAGGGAAGTAAGGGTGAGGAAAGGGAAAAACTCAGGTTGTGGATTTTCTTACACATTCATCTACAGATATATATATATATATATATATATATATATATATATATATATATATATATATATATATATATATATAGATGATACATGGATAATCGATTGCAGATGAAAAGGTTTTTGCGCGAGTGTGCCACACGCGTTTACCTTTAGTCCTGAATACCCCATCAGAACCGAGCCAGCCTCGAGTACACGGAAGCTAAAATGTGTACAGAGGAACAGAGAGAACAGGAGAGAGAAAGAGGGAAAGTGTTGCAAGCTGACACGGTATATAATAATACGACGAGGTACAGGAGCGCGCGAATGCCGTTCCTATAATAGCAAAATCCAACGATAGAGTATGAAGGACAGGGGGGGGGGTATAGATCGCTTAGCTGCACGGTTCGAGTGTTTCATAGAAGGCGATTGAGCCTCTAATTTTAATAATTGGATATAGCTTTTACACATTCTCTCTCGCGTTTGTCTATACTTTCTATGGTCTATTATAAACATGAGTATATAGTTTTACTTTGCATTGTTACTCCTATATATATATATGGGCGTTCATTATGTATTGATTTATTTTTAAAATTTTTATTATACAAGACTTTTATCCGTTTATAATATCTCTCTCTCTCTCTCTCTCTCTCTCTCTCTCTCTCTCTCTCTCTCTCTCTCTCTCTCTCTCTCTCTCTATATATATATATATATATATATATATATATATATATCATGAGTTCCAATACCCTTGCGGATTTTTACGTACTTCCTACCCCCACTTCGCTAATCTGACCTAACTTTCGTTGCGTCCACACCCGTCTTAAGGCCTTATGCCACTCTAGAGGCCAAAAAAGGCATATTTTGTGATTTTTTTTCAGTGAAACCATACAATGAATCGGAATTACAAAATAGGGGTTTTATTATACACGTAATTGTCTATACAAAATTGTCGAAATGGCGCATTTCTAAAGCAAAAAGTATAAAATGCCATCAAAAATCGTCAGAAAATTATTTATAAAAAAGCGACTATGCAATGTAATAAAAAAAATCCTGCGTAGTGCCTCAGAAAATTTAATTCTAAATATACAGTTAAAATTTCAAGTGAATCGGTTGAAATTTGTTTGCTCTATGAGTCCGGCCGACTTGAAAAATGTAGTATTGAGATAAACGCGTTTAAAGTTAGTAGAAAGTCACGACATGAATCAAGAGGGGTTGCGCTAGAATTCGAAAATCGAGTACTTAGAGATTTTTCACACCCATAATCTATTGGAATAAAATTTTATAGGCACTAAGGTACATTTATAACAAATAAAAATCGATTTTTGGAAAATCCTAGAGTGGCCTAAGGCCTTGAGTTACACTATACCGCATTTGCCGAGGGTACCGTGAAAGTGTGGAAAACCCGTATCGGAAAGTGCTAAAGTTCGCATCGTTGGAATGCAACGAAAATTCTTCTTGATTTTCTCAATTCCTTTATTCTTATTATTATCGAATTTTTTTTTTGCAGTTTTGGTTATAGATTTTTATAAAGATTCTCGAAAATGTGTCAATAATTTTCGTAGTCAAAATGTATCGGAAAAAAAATTCGGCAATACAAAGAAAATATATTTTCGTTGCAGTCCAACGATGCAAACTTCAATACTATCGTACCGGCATAGACGGCTTCGTGTTCTTCCGATTCTTTGGTACACAGACGTTTTACTCAAGTATCTACACCAAGGTCTCAGAACTATTGGCCTGCCGTTGACTGGGTGATGCGCTTGCCGGTGCACGGCTAAGCAGTCATCGCTCCGACTACGGCCATGCACAACGTTGCTGAACTCGAAGTGGTTGTACTTCCGAAAAGCTGAAAACCGAATTTTGTTTTGAAATTTGGCATACACCTTCATTTTAATACTAAAATACGTCCCTGAAAAGGATTTTTGACGAAACGTATCATAGTTTTCGAGATATCAATTTTTGCAAGTTTTTTTTTACCGCGCTCCTACTATATCTATAGCTGACGGGCTCAGCTCTGGCAATACCTATATATGTTATCACGCTCTCCGCTTTGTGTAGATCTTTATGATTATATCTGATTTTTTTTCGAAAATTTAAATTGTAGATCTTCAAAGAAGCATTGAAAAAAATCTTTGAGTGATTTTTATGAAAATCGCTTTGAAAATTTTTATGAAAATTCCTCGAAAAAAATAAATAAAAAGCAGGAGAAAGAAATTAAAAGAATTTAAAAAATCATTGCCTTTCAAAGATGCAAACTTTAATCTCATAAATTTGGCTGATTTGTGTATCACTCTGTACTTTCTGTACAGTGCCATATTTCTCGAATTCACAGGGAAGCAACACTGCCCGTTATACACCTTGGAGTAGGTCCGTATTAGTGCAGTCGCACCTGCCCTCTACTTTTTATTCTCTCTCTCTCTCTCTCTCTCTCTCTCTCTCTCTCTCTCTCCCTCTTTCCTTCTCCCTCCTTCTCACCGTTTCTCTCTTCCTCATTCGCTCTTCGTGTTTCTCGTACTCATCTTTTCGTGAGTTCTTTTTCACGTCTTTGACCGGATCTATCTCCGTCCCGCTTCACCAATACGGCAATTTTTACAGACCCTAAGAACCTCAGGTATATCGATGGTTATATATATATATATAGAGGACTCCTCCAACCACCTCCGACTTGCTGTACAGAAACCGACAAAAATCTTTTCGCCCAGGCAGAACCGATCTTCGTATTTTCAGTTTATGTACCACCCGTAACGTGCCACAGCTGTTCCTGCATTTAATTCTAGGTCACGGTTTATTGGATCGGGAAAGAAAAAAAAACTGCTGTTTAGAGATTATTTATTGGTGCTCCTTTGTTCCGTTTCATCGGGTCCGTTATATGCGGCGAGAAATTGGTACGTGATCGGAGAGAGACTACGGCTTATCGAATCGTATTTCATACCGGCGATCTCTTGCAGAGGAAATGGACGAATATGTGCACGACGCTTGGCGTTCTGCGGAAATAAAATTGTCGGTTTTGAAAGAAATGCGATTCGTAGTTACGCACGAACGAATTATTTGTTTTTGATGGGATTGAAGTTTGCATCGTTCGAATAAAATCAACATTTTTTCTCATATTTTCCTTTCCCTATTTTTATCATTAAAGAAAATCATTTTTTGCATATTTAGATTGGAGATTTCTTAATAATATTTCTGAAAAATGTTTCAGTATATTCCGAAGCTTGAGTCTGATGAGAGGAATTTGAGCAATGAAAAAAAAAAGTGATTTTTATGTGAGATTGCAGTTTGCATCGTTGGAATGCAATAGATGTGTTTTTTTTTAATTGCTTGAATTTATTTTTCCTGTTTTGCGCTATGAAAATCCCGCAACGAATTTCTACGATGCTTCTTTGAAGATCTACAACCGAAATTGGCGAAAAAAAATAATATAATAATTTAAAAAAAGGAAATAAAAATAGAAAAAAGAATTTCCGTTGCGTTTTAACGATGCAAACTTGAACACTATTTCTTTTAGATGCAGGTAAGACTAACAATCGTGAGGCATTATTATTATTATTGTAAGAATTTTATTGGGGAAAGCAAACCGCAAGGTAGAAAAAATCGAATACAATTCTAAAGGGTCTTCGAGATTGCGCTGCGCTTCGTAATATTTGAAATGTATTTTTATTTTAATGAATACATGATGAAGTCGAGAAAAAAAATGTCGAAAAAAATTTGAAATGATTCTATTGCGTTGAAAATAGAAAAATAAAATGTTTTCCGCAATTGAAATTTTACCACAAACCTCTTAGTTCTCGAGTTACGGTAATAGGTGAAAACAAAAATGTTGAAAAAAACAAATCTGAAAAAATTCTCACGAACTCAACGAAAACCGATTCAACTTTTTAATATATTGAGGTTTTCCTTGAATTCTTCAAATTGTCTCTTTTTTTTAAATCAAAATATCTTTAGAAAAAAAAATCGTACGAAGCAAAAAAAAAAAACACAAAATTGAAGCTTGAGCTTTCCCCTTTATAATTCCGGTCAAAGAAATGCATATAACATTTTATGTCTGTAAACGGGATCTACCAGAAAAGGAACAAAAAAAGGCAAGAAATGGTCGTTTTGGAAAAAGGGTACTAGTAGTAAAAAAAAAAAGTAAAAATTTTTCAAAAAACACGGAAGATGGTGAATTCCTCCACTTCAAAATGCCGTTTATAAAATTCATTTATGTCAACTATCGGCGAAAGGGCATAAAAAATCGTTCCGGAACTTTTTTAAATGTTTGTCCGGAAACTTTTCGCCGGTAGTTTATATAAAGTTGAAAAAAACTTTAAATGTTCATTTAAATAAAAAAAACTTAGGCATATAACGAAATTCTGCAAAAATCTCGAAGGTCCTTCCGAATTCTATCCAATTATTTTTAATTCACGGTTTCTTCGCCTCGTCAAATTCATATTAAAATAATAAATTTCACATATTACGAAGTTCTGTGAAAATCTCGATGGTCCTTTCGAATTTTGGTCGATATTATATTTGTACGTTTCGTGGACAGTCCATGAACCGTCAGAGCAGGAACGACGAGGGAGATTCTTGGGGAGCACAGAATCACCAGCAGGCGGTTTATCCCAGGGCGTTGCAGCTATACGCGTTAGCGCAGTCGAAGTATCCACAGAATCTTTTCATCGTTTTTTAAATTTATTTTTCTCCTTGTGCCCCTCTCTCTCGCTCTCTTTCGTCTCTCTGAAACACCAACGAGACAAGAAATGCCGATGTTCCTCGGACCGTCGTTGTCGAATAGCAGCTCGCCGCCACGTCATTATTTGGGTCCTTTGTTTCGCCTCCCGCTACCTGGTTTTCGATCCTTCCCTCTATACCTGAGCTATTTCACACCATGCCAGCATTTATTTTTCCTCGAAGAATAAAACCTTCGGCCATACTCGTCCACGCCCGAGAAACTTTACAACCAACATTATTTTTTTTTTCGCGAAATTGAAACACAATAGGTTAATAAAAATCCATTGAAATTTTATTGACGCAACGATAACATCTCATAAGCGATATTCCTCATGGTTCTACTTGCAGGAAGATTAGTGGGAAAAATTTGAATTTGTTGGAGTAAGAAACTTCTTATTTATATATTTATATATTTTATTTATATATTTATATATAGTTATTTATATATGCGTCTTTTTTATTCTATTTTACATTGTTAAATGTCTAAACTGTGTCGTTAGTCAAATTCGTCTAATTTTGTAAACTGGTCTAATTTGTTTTATGAGATTGAAGTTTGCATCGTTGGAATGCAATGAAATTTTTTTTTACTGCTCGACTTATAATACATATGGCTGATCTTCGTAACGAAAATCCATCAATCATTTTTGAGTCGCTTATTTAAAAATCTATAATTTCAATCTACAAAGAAATATTTGGTAAAAGAATAGAAGTGAGATAAAAAAATTATAAAATAGAATTTTCGTTGCATTTTAACGATGCAAACTTGAAGACCATTTTATTTTCGGATTTTTTCAGCTCGTTTATTATTTTTTTATTGAATTATTTTTCTTGATTCTTTAATTTAATTAAGGAGAGCGTATATATATATATATATATATACATTTATTAATTTATCAAAAATTAAAAATTATCTCTTGAATTAGTAATAAATAAATAGAAAGTTTCATTCGAGCTAACGTGTATATATATATATATATATATATATAAGTTAGTTCGAAATTAAATTAGTTTATTTCTTTGAATTAGAAATACGTTTCTCCTAAATTTATTAATTTATCAACAATTAAAAATTATCCCTTGAATTAGTAATAAATAATAAGTTAAAATAAGTTTCATTCGAACTAACTTATATATATATATATATATATATATAGATATATATATATATATATATATATATAGATATATATATATATTTATTTATTACTAATTCAAGGGATAATTTTTAATTTTCGATAAATTAATAAATTTAGGAGAAACGTATTTCTAATTCAACGAAATAAACTAATCTATTTCCATCACTTTTTAGTCACTCTATTTTTAATGCTTCTTATAAAACCTGATATATATATTTAAGCTGTGACTATGATCTACACGGACAGCTGATTTCTGCCCAAACCGGTGACCCGGGTTAGGCCGTCAGCTGTGGCGGAAGAGACACGAACCCATCTAATATGGAAACTTGGATTGTTACGTGCCCCCGACCGTGACGCCCTAACCAAAGTGCAAACAAAAGCAAGCATTAAAAAAAATCTATAAAATGGCTTTAAAAAATCGAGTCGACAATTATTCATTGAAAAAATTAGGTATCAACGTTTAAAAATAAGGTAGCCTGCGAAGTGCACTTGAAGTTTTCCTCATTTGTTTTTTCTTGGCTGAAGATGCGTAAACTTGTGCGGCAGTATAGCAAGATTTATAGGTTGAAGCGTGCACGTAAAGTATCGGCAGAAATGCCGAGATTCGCTAAATAAAATTTTAAGCGCTCGCGAAATTTTTCGTTTTTGAATGTCACCGAATTACACAGACGATGATTTTTCTCTTCGTTTTAATTTTTTTTCTTTTTTAATCATCATAACGTATACAAACCGGGATGAAACATCGTGTAAATATTTTTATAATCCTTCGTCGGCGTTTCGAAAATGCCAGCGGATCAATAAGCAGAAATCCTCTCCATAAATAATGAACGCAGAGGTGCAAATCGATCGTGCGTGCGAGAAGCAGTTTCGAAGATTTATCGAATCGGGGAATAAGAGATGCAGTAAAATGAGCAAAAAGTGCGAAACGTCGAAGATTTCGTGCTACGCCCCCACGCGTTGTAACAACGAAGCTTCGTAAACAGGATTGAGTCAAGGATGTATGTTTTTTGTTGCTGTCCCACATTCACGATGTTTCCGGACAGCATGCGATATTAGGGGTCCCGCCAAATCAGCGGTCCCCGAGTGGGTACGAATTTTTCGAGTCTGCGCGGTTTTATTAGCGATAATTTTTGCTTTTGACCTTGTGAGAGGGGCGGGGGGGGGGGAAGAAGGAAGAACAAAGCACTGCAGACGGAATGGGATTGAAGTTTGCATCGTTGGAATTCAACGAAAATTATTTCTTATATTTTTCTTATATTTTCATTTCCCTATTTTTATTATTATCAAAAATCATGTTTTGCAGATTTAGATTGTAGATCTCTAAATAAAGACCCTCAAGAATATTTCAGTATAATCCGAAGCTTGAGTCAGCTAGAAGGAACTTGGGCAATGAAAAAAAAAATTTGGAATGCAATGAATTTTTTTTGTCAATTGCTCGAATTTCTTTCTCTTGTTGTTCGTTATGAAAATTCGTTAATGATTTTTTACGATGCTTCTTTGAAAATGTAAGGGAAAGGGGGGCAAGACGGGGTACCCGGTCAAATATTCGATCCGAATGAATCAATCACGTTCGTTCTGGCATCGTACGATGCCCTGTCATGACAGCCACCAGTCGCCCGCGTGTCGTCGCTCCAGAGTGCACGCGTATCGAGTGATGACGAGGAAGCTGACTTTTCGTATACTTGTTGTTGTTTTAATATTTAGATTCGGATGTGACTGTTTTGTCAATTAGCGCTATATGGTGACGTGCTGTTGCTATATGTGCTATATTGAATGTAGAATCAGATAAGGACTTGCTATTTCATGCGTTGCGTGTCGTTATTTTATTATAAATATTTGATTGGCAAAATATACGGTGGGGCAAGATGGAGACCACCCCATCTTGCCCCATAGTACATGGGACACAGGATTACTCAGTTTTTTGTGATTACTGCCCGCAGTATGGGACAAGATGGGGAGATCTCTCTTTTTTGTTTTTAATTTTTATTTGCTATAATTATCGCTCAAATGTTTCTAATTCGACCAAATCTTGTGAGACTGATTAATGTAGGTTGACTCAGAAATAAATACGATTATGTGACTTTAAAAACATGTGTTTTATTGAGCTTCAAACATTAAATACCCCGTCTTGCCCCCCTCACGTCAACAATGAAAATCGACGCAAACAAATATTCATTATGATAATAAAAATAATGAAATACAAACATAAAAGAGAATTTTCGTTGCATTCCAACGATGCAAACTTCAAAACCATCAGATAGATTAAATTATTGGGCGCGCTTAAGCGAGGAGAATCTTCACCGGCGATACAATCGAGATCGAATGTCGGAGGCCAATCGTAATTTAGGAAAGATACGAAAGGATGCTTCTCGCTGAGAAACGTTATTGCACACCCTTGAATCCGAGGATGACGTTGTAAGGATGAAGCGCTGCACGAAGCACCAGTAGAAAGAAGAGAGATCCAGGATGACTCGCCGTCCACAGGAAGCGCAGCTGGTTTATACCCGAGAAGAGAGAGAGAGAGAGAGAGAGAGAGAGAGAGAGAGAGAGAGAGGCAAAGTATAAAGTAAGAGAAAGAGAAAGAGAGAGGGATTGGCCAGCTGTTGATGGAAGGTTTTAGTTTAGGTATGTCGACTGCTGAAGAACCCGCGTTCCTGGGCCGTGAGAAAAGGACGAGATACAGTATGCCTTCACACAGTGACTTGAACGAGAAGGTCGGGCTGAGCATACATAGCGAGAAGAGGATCTCGAAGGAGCAACAAATTTCTTCTCGACTGTTTGGGGATCTCTCTCTCTCTCGTCCCGTTTGCTCCTCGCGGTTGAATGATGAGGACGAGGATGGATGTGTCACGGTTCTCTTTTCCCCGCATTCTCACCTATCATCGCGTCCTTCGCTCAGGATCAATTTTCCTGTCGTGTTTCATTCAACATAACTGTCCTTGTTACTCGATCCTATACACATATTTTCGTTCTGCCCGCACAAGTATCCTTGCGACATCACTCGACACAGAGACGACCGAAAAAAAAAGTTCACGTTCCCGACCTGACTTAGAGATCATTCGGACACCGATCTATTCTTCCCGAATCCGGAGATCTGGGCAAGAGAGATTCCAAAGCAAACTTCGAGGGATAAAAATGAATAAGGAATAAACTTTCGTTTTCAAAACGAAATTAACCCTTCGTGGTCACCCTGGGTAGAATCGACCAGTCGATCAATTTTTGGCGTAAATATAAAATAGTTCCCGGCTTCGATAGGGACTGTATTCACCATTTTACCTGGAGTTTAAAGTATCCTCATACCATAAAATTTACCCTCTTCACATGTCGGAATAAATACCTTTTTTGGATCGCGCACTATGCTACTATTTTTTTTCCAAAAGTAGCATATCCAAGAAGTATCACGTCCAAATATTAGGTAAAAATAGTGAAAAATTATGGAACTATGATTTTTTGAGCGAAAAGGTGTTTTTTTTGCGTTTTGACCTTTCTATGATTTTTTTTTACCATGTCGCCATTTTATTTCTTATAAATAAATTTTTCGTACATCATCTAGAAAGTTCAAAGCATATTCTGTAATTTTTTTAACCACTTCGACCACTGCGATTGAATTTGGAAGTGTGACCACGAGGGGTTAAAAAAAATTACTAACAAATAAGATTTTTAATTCTTAGCGTCACGTAATTCGAAAGTTATCCCAATTTCCTCTGCTTAAGTTTGCATCGCTGCAATACAATAAAGATTCATTTTTTCTTTTTTTCATTGCTCCATTTTTTTCCAATTTAGCATACTAAAATCATTGAATCGATTTTGGATAATCCTCATCAGAGATCTACAAATCCAATTTGTAATAAAATATTGATTGATAATAAAAATCGAGGTAAAAGAAACAACCATTCCAACAATGAAAGCTTCAACATCTTAAATTTCGTTTTTTTTTTGCTGTAGTAAACAATGATGTAAAATCAAACGATAGGAATGATTAATGTAGGAGGACTGGAAATCTTGTTCCTCGTTCAGGGCATCGCAGCCAGCTCATCAAACACCTGTTGACTTTTCGTTATACTTCGTTTCCAAAGCTTCACCTGTGTAATCTACACATACGTGCATGGATACACGGTTGGCCGGGCTTTTTATGCGTGTCTCGTTCCCGCATTATGTACCCGCTGCTTTCGAAAAGCTAATACACTTTCCCGTTTATTCCGCTCGGCGTAGAAATTATGCAGACCGTGGTTCTCGCTAACTTGCGACTCTCGGAGTTTACGATATATATATATATATATATATATAATAATAATGAGTATGTACATACATTAGGAGTCGAATCCAATAAATATACATGTGTGTGTGTGCTGTGCGTATGTATATGTAATTATATTATATACGTTATTTCCTGAGTCACAAGGAGTGGCCCCGAATGAAAGTGACAGCTATTACCAGACTGCCATTTACGAGGCGAGAAAAGGGCAATCGCAGGAGGAAGGTGAGTGTCACAATGAGCGAACAAGAATAAAAAAAAAAAAAAGACAAGAGCGAGACATGAATTCCGAAATGTTTTCCATTGCATCAAAATAATGTCTTGAAATGCTCATTTCAACATGGCATTCGAGCTATTGTTTTATCGGTTCATTTCTGAGATCCTCTTTACTGAGGTAAAAAAAATTTTTTTTGGAATCATAAAAAGGCTTCAAAAATCGCAGGTTTCTGTGCCAAATGCTTTCTCGGGCAACTATTGGAATGACAATATCTATGATGTTGAAGTTCGCATCGTTGTGATGCAACGAAAATTAGTTCTTTTGAATTGTTCAATTTCTTGTTGAAACTATGAAAATCACTCAAACTTTTTTGCGTATTTTTATTAAAGATTTAGGACAGCAATTTGTAAAAAGAAGCAGGCTTTGGATGATCATAGAAAGTAATGAAAAAATTAACAAAAAAATGGTTGCATTCCAACGACGTAAACTTCAAGGTCATCAATATCTCGAAGTATTTTCCAATATATATTTATAATTGATAATAAATTAAAGTTTGTTGTTTGCATTCATTATCTATCGACTCATTATGTTATATTACGTAATTTTTTATATGTGATTATAAAATTCGTGTATGGGTATAGATATATATATTTTCATTTACACATAACAACTGGGTAATTACGTATTGTAGAATTCGCGTGCTCTATCATTTTCTTTCCGATATATATATATATATATATATATAAAGGTATAAGTACTAGTGTGGTCCACTGTCACAATATACACTCTTATCGAGAATAAAGTTTTATCTGTTATCCTCGATGGTGTGCTCGTAACCGATTACAAGTAGCGACCTCCAGCGTTATCCATAAATCTCAACTCGGGTACAATGTGAAGGCGTTACGCTATTACTCCACTTGTTATATATAGTCGCTACTTATATTTTATACATTTACGCGGCGGGTATATGCCGTGATAGCGCATGTGTATATATGTGTGTGTGTGTTTATATATATATACAGCTTTATCGAGTCGGCACGGTATCCCGACACGCTCGTGATATCTTATCTCGCGCTAATCTCGCCTCTGCAACTATTAGCCGCACACGAGGTATATATAACGAAACGCACACGAGTCTCCCTGGGACAACGACACCCTCGTTCTAATTTCTTTTTTTTTCCGGAACATTTTTCTTCGAGACTCGGGAACAATCGATTTGTTGGCGAAATGAAGTATTAGGCTTTCTTTACCATTTTTGGAATAATAATAGTAATAATAACAATCATATGTTATGAATAATTATTACTATTATTATAATAATAATAATGCTGAGTGAAAAGTTAATGAAAATAATAAGGGAAAAGAAAGTATTATTATTATCTTGAATATACAAGTCTCGGCATTTAGCCGGCACCTATGAGGATCCTACTGACGTATGCCAAGTAGGATTCTCTTATTTGATTATTATTATTATTATTATTATTATTATTATTATTAGTGAATTATATTAGAATAGACTTATCGCCCGGGCACACACTTTTTCAGTCTTCACTGGGAAACATTCACCTACCCCCGGGGGTTAGACTCGATCTTAATCTAGACCGGAACAATAATTATTATTATCATTATCATTGTCATCATTATCATATATATATGAAATGTCGAAAAAAAATCTGAAAAAATTCTCGCGATCTCAACGAAAACCGATTCAACTTTTTACTATCTTGAGGTTTTCCTTGAATCCTTGTCGTTTTCGCGTTACGCGGTATTTTTCAAATTGTCTCTTTTTTTCAAAAAAATCAAAATATATTTAGAAAAAAAATCGTACGAAGCTTTAAAAAAAACAAAATTGAAACTTGAGCTTTCCCCTTTATGATTCCGGTCAAAGAAATGCATTAAAAAGTTGTTGTCTGTAAACGGGGTCCATCAGAAAAGGAACAAAAAAAAGGCGAAAAATTGTCGTTTTCGAAAAAGGGCACTAGTCGTAAAAAAATAGTAAAAAATTTAAAAAACGGAGTGAATGTGAATTTTCCTCTTTGAAATGCCGTTTATTAAATTAATTTATGTCAACAATCGGCGAAATAGCATAAAAAATCGTTTCGGAAGTTTTTTGAATTTTTGTCCGGAAACTTTTCGCCGGTAGTGTATATAAATGTAAACATGCAGCATTAAAAATCAAAAGTCATTACAAATTCGATTGCTAACGAGACAAACATTTCGGAGTAAACAATACACGGTAATGTTTTATTTATTTAAAAAAATATTAATCGCTCGAAATAAATGATTATTCGATTAAGATTAACAACTCTCATTATTGTTATTTGATTGATATTAACTACTCGAAAAAAATTGTTCGAAAATGGAACGGTCGAGGTCGAATGCTCTCTCAAGGAGAATAATTCCGGGAAAGGAAGATGTTGCAACGGCTGTGAAAAGTAAAAAAGCGAGAATAAAAAAATGGAAACGAATAATCGAAGAGCACACACAGGGGCTCGTGAAAAGTGCGCAATACGAATCGTATAGGATGAATGGTGCGCGCGGAGCCCGAAGAGCGGGTGTTGCGGCGTTTATGTAGAAAAGGAACAGGGAACTCTTTGTTGCTTCTTTTTTTCGTTTTTTTCTTCTTTTTTTTTCGTCGGGTTGCACGTTGCTTTTCGCGAGGCAACGTCTCGATGCAACGCGCAACGTGCTGGAGCTCGAACGTCGAAGAAAGAGAGGGCGATCCATTCATAGCCCCGTGAACGCATACATATACTTTTGATCGGCAAAAAGCGAACAAGGAGGATGCGTGCGGTCGCGACTATATGCGAGATGTGAGACGCGTCTTCTCTGAGACAGCTGCCATCTCAGGGTCTTTTTACGAGTCCAAGAATACGGATAGGACGAGAGTTTTGATATTCGTTCGTGAAGCTTTCAGATCGCATTGTTCGTCTTCGTAGATAGAAGCACGACAGATAAAGAGAGAGAGAGAGAGATTTGATTGCTTTTATAAAATTTTATAGACTGTTATTAAAATAATATAACGTTTATACAAAGATAGTAAAATTGAAAATCAGCCAATACAAAATTGACGATAATTTATAATATATAAACAAATAAAAGTAAGTAATTGGTGATGCATAATAATATTGCCGAATATTTCAAAAATCATTAGACTGAGCTGAGGAATCTTAAACGAGAGAGAGAGAGGGAGAGAGAGAGAGAGAAAGACTAGAGAGGGAGAGAGAGAAAGATTAGATTATGTTTATTATATGACGTTGAAGTTTGTATAGTTCGAATGCAATGATTTTTTGTTTTTATTTATTTATTTATTTATTTATATCAGTATACAAAGTTTTTTTTTTCGAAGTCAAGGTCCTAAAATCACTTATAAAAATACGTAAAAACGTTTGGGTGATTTACACAGGCTAAATTGGCAAAAAAAAATTAAACCATTAAAAAGCTTGCAAGCTCCAACATCATGTATTCATTAGTGTCCTAGGATCAAACGTCCTCCAGCACACAATTCTCATTCTTCGTGCAATAAAAAGAAAACTACAAAGATATAAAAAAAGAGGCACGATACAAAAAACAAGAGAAACATGACTCTATATGAACGAAATCAAATAAAAAACGGAATAAAAGAAAAAACACAACGCGAGAGAGAGAGAGAGAGAGAGAGAGAGAGAGAGAGAGAGAGAGAGAGAGAGAGAGAGAGAGAGAGAATAGTTTGTGGCTCGAGAAACCAATGAAACCGCGTATCGAGAGTTCATAAATGTTGATGACGTTGGCGTTTCGATGATTGGTTTCCCACAACGTTGGAACGCAATAAAAATGAATTCTTTCGAATTCTCCAAATTTTTATTCGCATATTCAGGCAACGGCAACCACTCAAACGATTCGCAGGATTCTCATTAAAGATCCATAACTAAAACAGCAAAAAGAAAAAGGTTTTGGATAATAACAAAAATGAAGAAATAAAAGTGAAAAACTTACCTTGCATTCCAACGACGCAGACTGCAAGACGATAACAATTTTGATGGTCCCCGTGTAGAAAAAATATCGCAAAAATAAAGATTCGAAAAACCCACTATTATGCCATACGAATATTATTTTGCAGCCGAAAACCGTTTTTTTTTTCAGGCGTCTCATTTTTTCAGGCGCTACGAATCGAAACACACTAGAGCAAAAGAGTGTGCGCGTAGCGTGGGAGGAAAATAAGAAAATCGTGAAAGGCGAAAAACGCCTACGCTTTCAAGATTTTTTTTTTTCCATTCGAGATGACAATCCACGAGATCGGGGGATCGGAGTATTCTTTCGGAAGCCTCCATAATGCTCCTGAGGGAAATATCCGAAGGACTTCGAGGCAACCCTAGAGGTGAAACCAGGATGGTTGAAGACTCGGGCTACACAGATATACCTGGGACTTTTATGCAGCTGCGACTCGAACCCACGGAGAAAGAAAGAGAGAGAGAGAGAGAGAGAGACCTTTGGCCATTTTTCCCGCTTTCTTTTGCCCTCCTCTCTTCCGATAAGTTTCCTACGATACGTGCACTCAACGTGGGAAACGGTGAGGAAAATACTTTCCTAGCTTACAAATATTTTCGCTCCTTTCTGTACGGCTCAATCTTCGAAGGGAATACGAGAAAGTATTCGCAAGATTTTACGAAATTTGACACACTCTCGTCGTTCATACGTGAATGAATCAGGAATTTCTGAGGTACTGCAAACTTTTCGTAATACGCTGAAACTAAGGAAATAAAATCGAAAATTATACGAAGGCAAGAAGAAAAATAGAGAAACAAATCATATTTAATTGTTTTCTACATAAATTTTATTATCAGCTCTTGTACTCGTCAAAATTGCTCATATCGCTATAAAATGTTACGTGCGGTTTTGCGGCAAAGAACAATGGCAGAGGGCGACAGAAGAATAGAGAAAGAACTGCGCGAATCTTCTGGAACACCGCGACTGAAACTTGCCCTATACAATGAGGTCAATCGTAGCTCGTAAATCAAGAGCAGCTATGACACAAGACCACAAAGAAGATTGTTCAATTGCTCCTCGATTAATTAACACTCCAAAGCCACATTGTGGCGAACATGGAGAAAGCTGCAAAAGGTCAGACAAAAGGCCCGAGGGCGCGGAAAAACGTAAATTCGATTGATACGATACGACGTTTTAAAGACGGATGTACGTTTTTACGTAGTGATTGAGAGCAGAGATCGAATACCACATAGATAAGTGTGTCTCGCATGTACGTATGTACGATATAGGGGCACTAGTTACGTATTGTGTGGATGGAGACTTCGAGATCTTGAGGGTTTACATGATTTATTTTATATACAGGGTGGCCCGAAAAGTAACGCCCAAAAGAAAAATCTAGATGCCTCGTATCAATATCGAATCATCCCCATGTGTGTTCCACGATCTTTTTTTCCTTTTCGAGAAAGAAGCATTTTATTATTTTCCTCAAAGTTTGGATCATTGGAATGTAACGAAAAGTCTTTTTTATATTATTATTTGCTCCTTTTTATTACTTCAGAAAAATCTTTTTTGCAAATTTAGATTGAAGATCTCTAAACAAGTAAATTAAAAAATTGTCGAGGGATTTTCGTAGGTAAGATTTGTCGAAAGAAATTGGAGCAAAGAAAAAATCATCATTTTCGTTACGTTCCAACTTAAACATCGTTCTTATTTTATTTTTTCAAATTTTCCCGGAACCATAGGTTTTTATTTTTTAACTCATTTAGACTAGTATAAGTATTTTTTTTTATCATCTGAACTTTTGTCACGATCCTCTCAAATCTATTTTTTAAACATTTAATCAAAATCTAAGGCATTTACGTTAGTGCTCGGCTGATCATTTATTTATAGCTTAACAGTGCACTTCGCACCGATAACACAAGATAAAAAAAAACGAGAGAAAAGTATGTGCGCAAAACAGAAAAATGTTTTTCTCTGGAAACGAAAAAAAGATCGTAGAGCATACGTGGGAGTGATTGGGATCGATACATCTAAGCATCTCGATACAGACTGACATGATTGATAAGACGATACAATCAATACGACACAAATTGCAAGCATGCATTGAAAGTGCACGCTTGCAATTTGAGCACCTCTTATTAGGAGTAAATATTTGCACTATTTTTTTAATCGATTCTAGGCTCAAGACATTGGAATTTCCTTTTTATCGATTTTTTAATACTAAATCTTGATCGATCGTCTTGAAATTTGGAGTGTGAACTTATTTTTGGTTCCTTGATAAAATTTTGGCAAAAAATGGATCCCATTAAAAAAAATGGAGGTGATTGAAATCTGCGAATCGCCTCCACCTGGATGAACTCCGTAGCCACCAGTCGATGACTCCCTTCAAAATATGCAACCTTTGTAGGAAAAGTTTTCTCCTGTCTGATAAGTGAGAACATTTCTAGCACTTATAGTTACTGCCTCACCCTGTATATATGTATATATATACATGACTATTTCGATGTACCTGTATGTGTGCGTGTGCAAATATTCTTTTGTAAGGGAGAGAATGTCGTTCGACTCCATTTCTTTCGCAAATCGATCGATCGGATATATGCCAAACTGTATATATATATATATATATATATATATATATATATATATATATATAGTTGGCACGAGAGTTCTCTCGTTCGCCATAGCTCGCGCAAACACTTCCGCGTTCGTACGAGCGTTATTAAAACATATGGCACACCGCGGTGTCGCCCAATACACATGTACGCAACGTAATACACGTTCGACGTATTTGATTCAATGTCGTTCACAGTTGCAAATATATTCGTGGGTAACCGTATATCAGAAGCCAATAATCATAAATTAAATGATCGAACTCGTAAATGTTAAGTGTATTATGAATTATGAATAAATAAATTAATATTATGAATTATAAATGAATAAATAAACAAATCTATAATAAACACGACGAGAATGTACTTTTGTAATTTTCGATCGATTTTTATTGATTTTTAATTCTTACCGACACTTTAGTTATTGTTTTTTAAGATGCTTTTATCAATTAGTTACGTATTGTTAAATCATTTAAATCATAAATAACGGTGTGAACCCTTTGGGAAGATTTATTTTTGTTTGTCGATAAACGATATTTCTAATTCTTCAGACACGTTCAAGATGCAATTTGCAATAGTGACAGAGAAAAAGAGGAAAGAAAAAAACAAGTGGGATGAGGCGAACGTGATAAAGAATAATGCAAGCTGCATGAAACGTTGGGAGGCCTCGCGGTGGCTTTCACTCTCTCGTATTTGTAACTCCCGTATAGATCGAGCGCAGTTGTGCGCGCAAAAGGGGGTTAAAAAAAATGTCAACTCGGGTGAAACTGGAACGAGCGCATAATCGATCGACCGAAGGAATTGCAATATCTCCTTGGAATCAACCTTGCTTTCATTCGGCGCGTTCCCGACTTGTGGATTAAGCTGCGCGTACTCCGAGGAGGAATAAACGCGTATACAGAAAAACACGCACACACACACATATATGTGTAGGAATGAAATCGTGAATCGTGAGTCTTTCCCGCACGCACTTTCCGACATACAAATATACATGAGCTGGGAACAATGAATGCCAAGCCCGCCAGCCATCGATCGAGTGTATGACGTGGAATTGCAGTTTGCATCATTGGAATGCAACGAAAAATTGTTCTCATATTTTCATTTCCCTATTTTTATCATTATACAAAACCATCTTTTGCAGATTTAAATTGTTGATCTCTAAATAAGAATTTTGAAAATGTTTTCATTGCATTCTGAAAAGCTTGAGTCTACCAAAAGGAATTTGGGCAATAAAAAAAGAACATAATTTTTATATGAGATTGAAGTATGCATCGATGGAATGAAATGAAAGTTTTTTTTTAAATTGCTTGCATTTCTTTTTCCTGTTTTTCGCTATGAAAATCCCGCAACGATTTTTTACGATGCTTCTTTGAAGATTCACAATTAAAATATTGGATGAAATTATCAAAATGAGGAAGTTAAAATATAAACAAGAATTTTCGTTCCAACGATGCAAACTCTAACGCAATGTTTATTGCCTTAAAATGATGTAAACTTGAACCTCAGTTGAAGCTTTTCACGTAAGAACAAAATGGACAAGCGGAATACAAAAGAATATACTGAATTTCGTGGAATGCAATGAAATTATGTTTTTTCAATTGCTTGAATTTCTTTTTTTCTGTTTTTCGCTATGAAAATCCCTCATCGATTTTTTATGATGCTCCTTTGAAGATCCACTATCGAAGGTTGAAAAAAAAATCCTAGATATACTAATAAAAATAATGAAGTAAAAATATAAAAAAGTATTTTCATTCCAACGATGCAAAACTCAAAACCATACCGTTATTGCATTTTAACTATGTGAACTTCAATCTCAGTTAAAGTCTTTCACATAAGAGCAAAATGGACAAGTGAAATGGAAAAGGATATACTTGGATTTCGCGAAATACCGAGAATTGAATTTAAAAAAAATTGTATTGCTACTGATAAAAAACTTGAAAAAAAAATCAAATAATTTGTATTGCCTTCCAACGATGCAAATTAAAACGTCGCGTTTTGCATTTCATTGTGCTCGAATGTACAGATCGGTGTACAGTTTCGAGTGGTGTATAGATTCAAAAGTGGCCATCCTATTTTTCGCAGCCACGTGTGTGCAGAATCTAAACGGAGAAACGAGACTACGCACTATACTCCTCGATTAAAGCACTAAACCGGCAAAATACGTGTATACGTTTGCGCGGACACACAGGCAAAAACGTTAAGTGAATTATGCGAAACTGAAAAGGCTGAAATGCACTTTATACTCCAACTATCTCTTCACTCGCAAAAGCTCGACGACAAGCGGAGGTGCACACGGCTCTGTGTGTGTGTGTGTGTGTGTGTGATGACTGCGGCTGCTTTGGCTGCACAGCCACTGCCTACTGCAGTTAATTAATTCGATAATCAAGTCAACCGCGAATTGCTATACGAAGCGTTCATTCATTCTTGCTATTTTTCATTTCGTTCGGATGAATAAAGGATAGCGGGAGAACAAAGTGTCCACTTTTTTTTTCTTTTGCTCTTGGCTTGCCTGCGGTATGTTCAGAGATTTATGGAATTTTAATATTGCCATTTATACGTCTCTGGAGATTATATATATATATATATATACATATATATAAATGATTTTCTACGAGTATAGTTAATTCATCGATTTTCCAAGGCATGGAGAAAAATGTGCCCAAAGTGGACACATTATTAAACTCACTGTGCGATCAATTTATATGTTACTAGCCCAGAGTTTACGTGGTTGGAAAGCAACGAAATTTTTTTTTATTTTCATTATTTCTCATCACATTATTTGATAATTTATTATTTATTAAATATTTTTGAATATTTTACCAAAAATTCTTTAATAAAAATATGTAATAATACTTATGAAATGTTTGTATTATTTCTTCACTTTTACTATTACACAATTTTTTTTTTGCCGTTTATTTTTACAAATTCACTCGTCCAGAGTTTACGTTGTTCGAACGCGACGAGAATTCTTTTTATTTTTATTATTTCTTATCAAATGATTTAATATTTTATTATTCATGCAAATTTTTTGAATATTTCACTAGAAATTCTTTAATAAAAATATTTAATCATTGATTATTTTTATTTTATTATTGGCTCACTTTTACCATTACCCAATATCTTGTTTTTATCCGATTCATTTTGTAGGTCTTCATTAACGATGTACCCGACAATTCCAGTGACTTCCATAATAGCCCACATCAGCCATAATTTTTTTTTTTTTTTTTTTAATTGAACTTTTATTGCATATCAACGATGCAAACTTAAACAACATTGCCAGTTGAATATCACTCGAAGAGCATCAAACATAACGCCAAAGCAATCGCATTGTTGATACATCCGGTTACTTTTTCAGAATTCGAGGATGCATAAATTCCCTTTTTTTTGTCTCTCTTTCTATCTCTCTTTTATATTCCCATGTACGTAAGTAACCTTTTTTCCGTTTGAGCCGGTTGATCATTGGCCTGGGGAGTAAAACGCGCCACACGTGAATCATACAATTAATAATGCAGCAAGGATACACGCGCCCCTGGGCACGTACGAAACGGATGCGTTAACACACTCGCGGACACACATTTGTACGAAGTGAAACGACGTCTATGGTTGAAACCGCATGTACACAGAGAAGGTCGGAAAACTTTTTGATACCCGAGTTCTCGCGCACCACCGTTGCCTTTGGGTCTCGAATAAAATGAATTAATCCAGTTAACAAATTCTTCAGCACACCGTTTCGTCCGATTCTGCGCTTCTGATTGTTCTAAATATAAAACCATATGATCACAATTTTCATACACATATTATCCACTGTGTGATTGTAAAATTTTATCTTTTCTTTTTGATTTTATACGATATCAATATACCTAATTGTGAATAGGTATGTCTGCATTCTACTCGATTATGATACATTTATGTGTTTATCATAATCAAGTGGAATCATGATCATCATGGTATCAGGGAATAATTTGAGCCGGGGTAATACATGCTCTTGAAGTTTGCATCGTTGGAATGCAACGAAAATTCTTTTTTATACTAGTCTTTTCTTCCTTTCATAAAAAAATCTTTTTTTCGCAAATTTAGATTATAGATCTCTGAATAAGCAAATAAGAAAACTATTGAGGGATCTTCGTAGCTAAGATCTGTCAAAAAAAAAAATGAGGAATTAAAAAATAATAATTTTCGTTACATTCCAACGATGCAAATTTCAATATCGTCTAAATAAGTGCATAATAAGTCACAGTTTTTGTCTTCTATTATATAGACATATATATACAGGGCGATTCACAACTATTATTTTTCCCAGGTGAGCATATAGTCATTGCGAGAAAGACGCTTTTTTTTTCTTTAAAAGTCATGCGACAAAAATTGGCTGTGATGTTCGCGCTCAAAGTCCTCAATTGCAAAGTCGTTCAATTTATAATTTTTTATTTTTCATCGAAATCTAACAGACACGTGTTTGTTTTTATCTGCGGAAAAACGTTTTCGAGAGGTGAAAATCGCCCTCAAAGTTTCACATCCTCAACGTGACTTTTGCAGTTTCGCTTATTTCTGATCAAGATATTAAATTGAAACGAATTAGAGAATAATGCTTATGGCGGATGATGAAAGATGCGTTTTTTTTTCATTCTAAGAGGGTAAATTGGTAAAAATATATATGGGTTGAACGGCGAAAAATTTGTATAACTTAAAGACTTTTCTTTCTATTTCAACAAAACCAATTGAATTTGGAATACGTAGTACTCAAGTTTAAAATAACAATCGAAAATTATTGAATCATATTATCGATTTGCAGTGCGAGTCTCCGCGCCCATTATTTTTTGCCAAAAAAGAAAAAAAATCATTTGCCAAGGTGGATTCGAACCCGCGCTCGATCCGGCTGGCACGTTTCGCGCATGAGCAGCTACTGTGCTGCTTTTGTGCTGCTATTGTCCACTACTCGGATCTTGAACGTGAATATTTCGGCCAAATTTTTGTTACACGACATTAAAGGAAGCGTTTTGCTTGCAATGACACACTCTGTGTGCTCACAAAGGGAATCCTGCTGGTTGTGAATCACCCTGTATACATGCATGTACACACGGTGTGATAGGAGGCGTTGCGTATCGCTGGCTGCGGACTGGCTCACACGCAAGTGTTTCACGCTCACGCGCTTTTCCACTGTGTGTGAGTAAGCTCACCGCGGCTCGACGACACGCGGTTCGTTAGCGTTTTGCCCGTCGTCGTTGCAGTCCATCCATTCGTGACTGCAGTGGACTGCATTTGAGCTGGGTTGTTGCATATGGGTGATCATGGTAAGTAAATATATATATATATATATACATAAAATATAAGGGTGGATATATGACAGAAGGTTCCTACCCCGTTTTTCCTCGTTTTCCAGTTTAATATCGCTCGTATCCTCAGTCGCATGGGAAAAAAAAATGTTCTCCACTTTTTTTTTCGATCAATGTGATTTACGTGAATATTCGGCCTGCCGTAAATGGCGCGTTCGTTATCTGACCGGCTCTATCATCATTTTGAATATGCATATTTAAAAAAATTTGTAAAAAAAGGGCATCGATAAAAACAGAACAGAGAGAGAGAGAGAGAGAGAGAGAGAGAGAGAGAGAGAGAGAGAGAGAGAGGCAGATACAAGAACAATTTGTCATGAGTTTGAAGTTTGCATCGTTAGCATGCAATAAAAATGATTATTTCCCCATTGTTCGAATTTCTGATGGCTAATCTTCGTTACGAAAATCCATCAATCATTTTTTACGTCGCTCATTTAGCGATTTATAAATTAAATATGCAAAAATATTTTGTACAATAATAAAAATACACGGAATTTTTTTTTTTTGCTAAATCTAGGATACGAGCGGTACTCAACTATTTTTTTAGAATCCTTATTAGAAATCTACAGTTTGAATTTGCATTATACAATTTTCTATGATAAAAAAAAATGGAGAAATAAAAATAAAATTTTAAATTTTAGTTGCATTCCAACGATGCAAACGTCAACGTCGTTGAAAATTAGGAAATGTAATATAAAAAAAGTTTGCTGCGTTGCAACGATGTAAACTTCAAGACTACAGATTTGTCTGGAGAAATGAAAAGAGAGAGAGAGAGAGAGAGAGAGAGAGAACTTGCAAGGCTGCACACGTGCACGCCACCTTCACTTTGCAGGTTTCCTCTTCTGGGCGTCTCTGTACCAGACCGACCCTCTCGGAAAGTCTCTCTAACCCGCTGTCGCCATCACTCGAATTCATTCCACAGCTGCCTCTTCTCTCTCTCTCTTTCTCTCTTGCCTTTGCCTCTGGTGTTTCTGGCACTACTGCACCATCGACCAAAGTGTCACGCGGCGTGTGGTAACTTTGTGCAGTGTAGGTGCCGAGGAGATATATGACGAGATAGAGCAAGAGCTTCGGGGAGGCAAGATCGTGTCAAGGAGCACTTTTACAGGGCTCCCCGCTATAGATATTTCATAAGTGTCAAGTGTGATCAAATATGTGATCGCGCAATTTGCCAATTTAAAAATTTTTTTCACCACCGTTCTTAAGGGACTAAAACCCTTTACAATGTTAAAAAAATCGATTTTCATTTTCTTCGCTTATTTCTAAAGGATAATATATTGAGAGTATACTGGAAAATCGAAAAGTCGAAATATGAAATATTTACGAAGTTATAGCGGATAGTCGAGAGCGCACCGGGACCGCATGCTTTGAACTAGGGAAACTTTAAACGCGATTATCTCGAAACTGCATTTTCAAAAACTGCTCATGTCATCGCTCAAAAAGTTATTGATCGATCTGGCTGAAATTTTGGGAGGTTTGTCACTATAACATTATCGGAAGGATATACCTAAAGCTTTAAGGTTATTACGTAAATAAATTACCTTTTCAGGGCCAAAAATTGTCGAGAAGATGATCAAAAATATGAAAATTTGATTAAAAAGCCTACTTAATTTTTAATTGTATACTTTTTTTTATATTTTTATAGGCATATCCTTTCCCTACAAATGTCAATAATCGAAAAATATTTTCGACTTCTGTTTCAGATCAATGAAAAAAATCAGACAAATAGAGCACTTTTCGATATCACGCAAAATACGCCTAAAGGAATACCTTATAATGCCGCCATTTCGTTTTGTTGAAAAAAAAAAATTCAGTACATGAAAGTTGTAATAAGATAATGTAAAAATTTTAAAATGATGCGATTATTTTATCACATTTTAAAAAATTCATGAAAAATTACTCATTTTCGGGCGTCTAAAGGGTATTCCCCCCCTTAAGAACGTAAACCACAATTGCTAGGAGCACTGAAAGAAAAAAAAATAATTCAAATCAACTTCGATACCTTGAATGTCGCCGTAAAGTACCAAAGGGTCGTGCGTTTGGCGACGACGCGTGAGCCTCTCGCCGACGAAATATACGTCGGGAATTTCCCGTATGAATACGATGATGGAATGAAGTCGCCGCGGGACTTACCTGAAACAGAAATGTGAAATATACAGACCGGTGAAGCGTGGGAAATTATTACGTAACTCGTTGTCTTACGCGTTTTTTTTCCCTACGGCGAATTAATGTCACTGCGCTCTGTATAATGCGCCTACGTCCATGGTTTGCCGTATTCATTAAATTGAAAGTGGAAGAACTTTTGCGAGGGTTTAAGACATAAAAAGAAATTTGTCGAAGAATTAAGATAAAAAAAAAACAAATTGGAGACGAGTGGATGAGTATCGTCGGAACGACGAATTGTTCGTCTCGGATTATGCTGTGGTGCACACGACGCAACGTAAGGATATATTACTACAGTTCTCGGGTTGCCGGGACGTAATCTTCCTTGCGCATATATATGTATATATAAATCGAAAAAATAATTGCGCGTGGAAGACATTTATAAACAAAATTCTCTCTCTCTCTCTCCCTCTCTCTCTCTCTCTCTCTCTCTCTCTCTCTCTCTCTCTCTCTCTCTCTCTCTCTCCCTCCCTCCCTCCCTCCCTCTCTCTCTCTCTATTGCTCTCCACCCTGCGTTTTATCAGCATCCCTGACGTATGATTGGCTATCTTAAAAAAAATAATATCCAGACTCTGTTTATGATTCAATGATAGCCATGTGTAAGTGCAAGATAACTTGGCATTTTGATCGAGCTTCTTTGTTCAGTGAAAGTTCTAATCAAATTAATATTTTTATTTTTATTACTATTTTATTATTATTTTTATAAATTTTATTCTAGTTTATTAGTATATATTATTCCAAGTATTAGGCTGTTTATACAGAAAATCTCCCACCTGTAGAACTACTGTAGACCCCCCGCTGCTCCGCTTCTTCCGATTTTGCGTAAAATGCGTTTGCATCACGAATTCAGTTGCTCGATTATTTCACGACATTTTGCACGCGTCAAATTTTGTACGCGCTCTCCCCGCACAGTAGTTCGCGAGGAACGAGCGTACTTGCAACTAGCCAGAATAATTCAACGCGATTAAAGGTTTCGGTTCGACTTTGTTTCCCCGTGTTCATTTCTTCCATTCATTGAGATCACGTTCTCTGTGCTTGCATAATTTCTGCATCACAACGGCGGTAGATGACAAGGACGAGGCGACGAGAGAGAGAAGGGATTGGTCTCCAATTGTGTCAATGTGCTAAACGCTGTATTCTTTCACTTTTTCTAGCGGCACGCTGAGTTTGTTTACATCTTTTGCATATATATATATATATATATATATATATATATATATATATCTGTATGTATGTGTGTGAGTGTGTGTTAGATAATAGCCCTAACAATTGACTTCATACGCAATTATTCGTTATTATACGTGAATTAACAGTAGTGTTTATTGTTTATTTACATATGAAGAATTTGCATCTGTATATATTGTTAGAATACCGATGTAAAATACGCGAAGGCAAGAAGAGTGCAGGACCCGTGCATTTTCGTGTGAAAAACAGATACGAATGGATATAAATGAACGACTGACAAAAATATGATTTTCAATCGTTTTTTGAGTCCTCTTCGAAAAAACGTTTAGCGTATTTGTGTGATGAATAAAATTTGCTAAAAAAAATTGAGCATTCTGCAAAAAAAAAATCAAAATTCCATTTTGAGTACAGCGGAATGAAGATAATCAAATTCCAAATACGAAGCACCCCGAAAAAACGTTTTTTAGAGCATCCCGTCGTCGAACAAAAAAAAAGACCAAAGTTGCATTCAACAATGAATGAATGGAATTCAATTCCACTGAAAAAAAGTTTTTTTTTTTACAATTTGTTTTGTATTCAAAATTGAATTATCTTTATTCTGGTGAAATCAGAATGGAATATTGGTTTTTTTTTTTTGAATGTTCAATTTTTTCTCCAAATACTACGCATCACAAAAATAGACTATATTTTTTCGAATAGGACTTGAAAAACCATTGTATATAATATTCTCGGTCGAAAAATGTCCGCACCAGACCCTTAAAAAGTACATGGCCACCTTATAATTGCCACCTTGTATGTATCGCTTAAGGATATATATATATATATATATCTAAAGCAAAGGACATATTGAACCTGTTATAGTGATGCGATGTTGGCTATCAGCCCATCAACTGTGGGTGAGGATCAAAGGTCATTTTGAAGCCTTTGGGAGTTCACGTAGCGTCCAACATGGGGATAATAAATTATGTTGAAATTTACATCGATGAAATGCAACGAAAATAAATTCTCTTTAATTGTTGAAAAATAAATTTCAACTATGAAAATTACTCAAACGTTTTTACCTATTTTTATTAAAAATTCACGACCTCAATTTGCAACAAGAGGCGGCTTAGGATAAGGATAAAAATAAAGAATTAAAAAATGAAGAAAAAAATCGTTGCATTTCAACGATGCAAACTTTAATGTCATGATAATAATAGGACGCTCCTCGAAGTCGAATGTCTTCAAAATCACCTGACCCCATATATACATGTGTGTTGTACTCGATTTACGGTTCCCGATCTCATGTCCGTACAAGTTGGTGTATGCCCTTTGTGGGCTGCTTTGTCGTGGCCGCTCCATGCCCACATCGCAGGAGGATCGAGACTTGGATCCCAAAGTTATTTCACGCGTCGGCGAGACACCGAAGAAACTTTGTCACCTCGGCATGTGTGTGTGTGTGTGTGTGTGGCGAGTTTCCGCGTGTTGTCGTACGTTAAAGGTTAAGGCCTGTGTCGCGGAGTTCAATAGCCGATATAAGCGTATGTAATACTCACACGGCCTGATCGCGGTGAGAGGTCGATCTCGAAACCGTTCGATCGGTAATTCTAAACCCGGATTCGCTTAATTTGCGACACAACTGTACACACGAGCATATATCTTGAGACGTTTCGTCATTCGTACATGGACGGAAAAAAAATCCACTTGGATCAACGAAATTGTTTGTTGACAGATGGCCAAAGAAATTTCGGAGATGAAATACTGAAATAATCGAATATTTCGAGGATTCGTTAATTCCATGGAACGAAGAATTTTTACAATGAGCTAATATTCTTTTTTTTTATAAATAATGCATTCTCATAATTTAATAATTAATTCGCGTGTCCTTATGACGGATTTAGTCAGCGGAGGTATTTTTGCATATAAGGAATTTATAATTTCATCAATTTTTCATAGAAGAAATGAATAATTTCATTAAAAAAAATTATAACTTCATTTATTTTTCATAAAAGAAATATATAATTTCATTAATTTTTCGTAAATGGAATAAAAAATTTCGCGATGTTGAAGTTTGCATCGTTGGAATGCAACGAAAATTATTTTTTATTTTTTTTATATCCATATTTTCAACATTATCGAAAAAATGTTCCTACAAGTTAAGGCTGTAGATCTGTACTGAGAATCCCGAAAAAATGTTTCATCGAATTTCGTAGCCCAAATTTGACCAAAAAATACCGACCTACGAAACAGAATTTGCATTCCAACGATACACATATCAATATTATATAATTTCATAAATTTTTCATGAAAGGGATTTATAATATCATCAATATCTCATAAAAGTAATTTATAATTTCATACATTTCTCTCAAAAGATATGTACAATTTTATCAATGTTTCATATTAAAAATTTACAACTTCATACATTTTTCATAAAAGAAATGTATAATTCCACAAACTTTTTTTCCAAAGAAATTTACCATTTTGCATAAATTTTACTCGATAAAAAAGTGTCCAATTTCACAAATGTCTAATAAAAGAAATTTACCTCTATTTTAATCACGATGGGTCTGTAAATGTCCAAGCAAGCTTGAAACAAAGATCCACGAAAAATCTTTCTAACTCATTTGACCACGGGAACAAAGCACCGTTGAGTGGAGAACGCGAGTTTTCTGCTACCAGTTCATTCAGTAGGCTCGTGCGTAACGGGCAACGTCTGTGTGTGTGAGCAACCGCTGCCTTACAATTATCGCGTAATGTTGGAGTATGTGGGAGTGTGTCAAGCGTAAGATAAACCACCTGGCCACCTCTCACCCGCGCGCGGTTCACCTTACGTGCCGCGAAGGTGTACACACGGGGTGAAAAATCGAAGATCGTGCGATCTGCAGGCCGCGTTCTAATTTCAGTGACGGCGATAACGGTTGAATGTTGCTCGAGCGGGGGTGCTGGCACGTAGAAAGGAAAAGCTCAGTTGCCAACTCGGTTGGCCAGCTCTTATTCGTGTATGCGGAAAGGTAATTCAGAGGACATTGGACTTCGAGGACTGATCTGATAGCAATCAATTGCCCCCGGACTTAACATTGTGCAAACATTTAAGCAGTTTTATACAAAAGTCATTTCAAGGACAAGCCTGTCCCCAAAATCAATTATGCCTTCGGATGAAATGTTAAGGCCTTAGGCCATTCTAGAGGCCAAAAAAGGGCATATTTTGTGATTTTTTTTTTCCAGCCAAACCATAAAATAAATCGGAATTACAAAATAGAGGTTTTATTATACACGTAATTGATTATACAAAATTATTTTTTCACAGCGATACATGTCGAAATGGCAACTGTGCAGCATTTTTCCGATGACGCCTTTATTTCTGGAAGGTCAACGGCCGGACCAACAGCTCCTATAATTTTTGAGTTATGATGAGACACTAAAGTTTTTTCGATTATATCTAAGAATAGCTATAGAAGGACGTAGGATTTTTTTTAATACATTGTTTTTTGTCAAAATGGCGCATTTCTAAAAGAAAAAGTATAAAATGCCATGAGTCAATCGTCAGAAAATTGTTTATAAAAGAGAAACTATACAATAGAATAAAAAAATCCTACGTAGTGCCTCAGAAAATGTAATTCTAAATATACAGTTAATATTTGAAGTGAATCGGTTGAAATTTGTTTGAGTTATGAGTCCGGCCGACTTGAAAAATGTAGTTTTGAGATAAACGTGTTTAAAGTTAGTAGAAAGTCACGACATGAATCAATAGGGGTTACGCTAGAATTCGAAAATCGAGTACTTAGAGATTTTTCACACCGATAATCTTTTGGAATATAATTTTATAGGTACTAAGGTACATTTTTAACAAAAAAAAATCGATGTTTAGATAATCCTAGAGTGGCCTGAGGCCTAGTAAAATTTTCTAAAAAGTGCTGTTCAATTTTTGGGACGAAATTCGAATAATTTCGATCGCTACAGCCTTTCTTAGAGAAAGTGATTCGAGCAACGGCTTCCGCACTCGAAACTTTAAACGCGTTTTTTTCGAATTGTCGTTTTTCAAAACGGTGTACACTCTCAAAGAAAGAGTTTTCAAGCTATCCGTCTCAAATTTTGACACAACATTCTTCACGTCATTCTTTATCTTGCTATGGAATCCTTTCTTTTTTAGTCTTCATTTTTTTTAACGAAAAACTGTCGTAAAAATCGGTTAAATTCGATACTTTTTTCCAACCGCCGTTATTTTGTCCATTTTTATTTTAGAAAAACCTTCATAGCAAGATAGCGGCTTTCATACTGATTAATAATCTTTTTACAAATATTGTTTCAGATCATATTTACGGCCACAACCGTGTACACCGTGAGGACACGTTTTTTTCAAAGACATTTTTTTCTGTTCGTCATGAATGCTTTGATTTGACATAAAAAAAAAATCAGAATGATTAGCTATTTTTCGACCCGTTACACTGTAAAGATCCCTTAAGGATCGTCCTTAAAATAGCCAAATGTGCTAGTAGCCAACGTTTCATAGATGCAGCGGCTTCAAAATATCCATACATGTACGCATGCATGCATTTGCGTATCCATGTGACTGCATAAACGTATATACGTGTGACAATCCGTATACGTGAAATAGTTTGTATAATAGATTACATGGACTTCAGTACGAGCTAATCGTTGGACGCTAGAGATAAATTACACCACCCGCGAGATCTATCAACGTTTTATCACCTTGATTAATTAATGCGCTCGGCTGCGAGCAATGTACTATTGGCGCACAATATAGACGCAGCAGCAGCAGGATATACAATTCGCGTGTATCAAGATCGGGATAATTTCATGGGCGATGCGCTCCACTGGTATAAATCGTCCAATGATCTCAGTGCACATGTGCAAGGTACTTTGCAAACTCGCGATGCAGCTCTCTTGCTCTCTTTCTATGTTTCTCAAACTGGACGACTGTAGGCGTTCACTCGGTCAAATTGAATTGCACGTCAAGTAAAGGGTGTCCCTAAATTCAAGCAAGAAGTAATTTTTGTAGAAAACACAGGTTTTTTATTATTAAAAATTGTAATTTTTTTATTGATTCATAAAGTCTACAATATAGGGTTATGTATGAAAAAGAATATGCATTTGTTTCTCAACAATCACTCGTGCATTTTCCGAACCCCAAATGCGACAATTTTGCCGATTAACGAAGCAATCAAGATGAAAATGAGCCTCATCGGTGAAGATAATTTTGTTCGAAAAATCAGCATCCACTGGTTGTTGTTTCATAATCCATTCAACGAACTCTCTTCGCTGTACGTGGTCAGTAGGCTTCAGTTCTTGAGTCAATTGAACTTTGTAAGCATGAAGATGCAAATCTTTCGTGAGAATACGCTGTAGAGAGCTTCTTGAAATGTCCAATACTTGACCCTGGTGCCGAATTGATGTTTCTGGACTCCCAGCAACACTCTCACGAATTGCTTCGATGTTTTGTGTTAAACGACTTGTTGAAGGACGGGAAGAGTATCTAAGATCACTAATTAATCCTGCCTCCTCCAGTTAAGGGGTTACGTGGGTTTGAAAATTTCGAAAAATCCATTTTTTTGTTTTATTATCTAATAGTACAATATGTCTAGAATATTCTCCCAAAGTTTTAAGTCAATCGGAGTAAAAGTCTAGGAGAGAGAGCCTTTGGGAATTCCCCCCGTTGGAAAAGACCGGCCGGGAGTGACGCAGGTATACGCATTTTTCTCAAAACACTATTTTTGAAGTCGGTGGACACGATTTCTCAAAAACGAATGCACCGATCTTATTGAAATTTTGCACACTTCTGCAAAATAGCATTGACTAGTAATTGAAAGAAGGTTTTTTTTTCGATTACAACTAATTTTACAAGGCTATACGTAGTGTAAATTGTACCAAAAATTGAACTATTTTGCATATGACTCTGCCGAGAATTCAAATTTTTTAAAAAAATCCTTCGTGAATTTCCCAAATTTTTGGTTGAATTGTTTAAAAAATATTGTTGAAATATTGCTCTTTTATGGGCTTAACATTTTGAATAAAATAATTTATATATTATATTTAAAAAAAATTGAGAAAATATGCGTTGTTTTTGGCTTCGAAACCCACGTAATCCCGTAAATCACTGTTCCGACCTTATTTTTTTTATGAAAATTGCGAACTGTAGCTGCCAAACCTTCATTATTTTTTTAATATTGCTCAACAATGAAAACGCTTTGTTCTTTCGTGTAGTGCTCCATTAATAAAAGTCTTTTTTTTCGTTGGCAACACTTTACCGCACAAATGGCGCAAAATGCAAATCTTGCGTAAATTTTGGGACACCCTTTAGAACAATTTATATGGCGATAGATGATCGAAGCCTTGAAGCCACTGAGGTCCACAGACTTGGTGACTTTCCCCGGAAACGCGGGCAATTTTAGAAGGTGCGACCAACGAGAGAGTCGCAATTTATTGTATTGAGGTAAGATTGTCTGGTTGGAGCATTGTTGCAACAGGATATTGCTATAGCAGAAGAAGATCGAGAATTTACGAGCACCAACTCTTGGACGTCGCAGAAGGCACTGGAATTAAGGCAGTAGTCTGCTTTACAGACTTCAAAAAATCGATTTTTCGTTTTTGTCTTAAATCTATTCCAAAACTATCCAAGAATATGTGTTCAAAATTTTAGAGGCCAATTCGACATATTTTCGAAGCTAGATCAGTTTTAGTGGCCGAGCGTCGAGCAGGTGCGAATGCTCGGGCAGAACTTTACAGCCCGTTTTCTCGAGTTTTCATTTTCACAAGTTTTGGAAAACGGTGCCGGCGATAGTAAAAACAATATATGTCCGATCGAAAAAAACCAAAGTGATCTAGCTTCAGTATTGAATTATCTTCTATTTGAACTAAAAAAGTTGGACAAAAGTACTATTTAAATTACTTGTTTTGCAACTTAAAGTGAATTTTTTTTTTCAAAAAAGTGAATTTTTTTTTCAAACTTCGAAAAAATTTGGAATTTCGTCATTTCTTCGGTATTTTTTTAGTTCATATAGAAAAGGAACTTATAAAAACTAAAAAAAAATTTGGTTCCACTGTTTCAGATGCATCGCACGACCTCCATCACCGGCACCGATTTACGAGTGCACACTCCAGGCGCCCCAGAAAAATCGTTACAACTTTGGCAAATTTCAATAATTTGTAATAATAAAAATTGTTTTTTAAAGCTTGAATATAATATACTATCGTCTCAAAATTTCGTTTACCGCAATCATTTCCTTCCCTTTCAAAAAAATTGTTGAAAAAACGCTTTTTTTCGGCTCCTAAAGCAGACTACTGCCTTAAAGTTTTCCTTTTTTTTAATTCATTTTTCAAGCTCATAAGTTTTTTTGTAGTCCCTTCATAAATATGAAGATTTTTTTATTCGAGTGGTATCACCTCGTGGGCACATTCAACCGAGAAAAAATGACATTCCAATTGATGTCGGATTGAAGGAAAAAAATGTTATTCGTGTTTTCCAGTGGATTACCCAATGCCTGAAAGAGAACCACCTACAGCTTCATCAGCGTGCATGAATGCAAGATCCATCCATATGGTCGGAGCCTTTTGCCTCGACGCATGCTGCGCCTCACCCTTAATGTTGAACCAAGCCAAAAGGGATCTCATACCGATGACGTGGCTAAATTCACCCCTGAAGAACACAATCCCCGAGAGTTTGCGGACCCTGCGACGACGGTCCCTAGCGGGGCTCCTAGGGGCAATGGCTCGTCTTTCGTGCCTGGCAAACCGATCGAAATTGCTCGGATTATGCTTCAGCGCTGACCACTTATCAATCCAAAAATCACCAATTATTTCCAGCTTCCTCCAATTGTCTATTTTGCGATTGGGCTGCTACTTGACAAAATCCGCGAAGCGTTTAACATTTTGTAATTCTAATGGTTGTCGTTTAAGAATGCCGAACGAGCGATGTATATGCTTTTTATATTAGCACACAGTCAGGTTTAAAAAACTGTCTGCAGTGGCCTCCAAAGATCTCACGAAAAGTATTCATTCCCTCATCATTCAGTCGGGAAATTACCTGGCTAAGTCGTCGAACGTCTGGTCCCCTTTGGCTAGTCCGATCCTAACGATTATTCGATGATGTTCCGCGCCATAAGAGTCTCGAATTCGTGAAACGTGGGATTTAAAGGCACGCGATATATTTTTGAATATATGATCGCACAATGACGAGGATCTTATTCGTCCGAGAAGACCTTTCTCACTCGTGTATAATTCCACACGCAGGCACTGCACAGGCACATTGACATTAAAATTCACCGTGATGGAGCGCCGCGGTGTATACCGAATTTCTTGTTTTGGATTCCCGAAGGTCCCGCGGAGTCAGTTCCATCAGGAGGAAAAAAAGCCTGACGGCTGTTCAATACAATCCGGCCTAGTGAAAGGAGAGCCGAAATTCCCCGGTGCACTTATGAGGGTTCGAATAACCCTTGGTTGACCCTCGGTAACACGATTAAACCCAAACTATTCGGGGATGCAAAAGACCGATAGATCGGCAGGTTCGAGGGTTCCTACCTCTCGATATGTAATTCAATCGATCATGTCAATTTCCCAAGAAATAGCTGTTCAGCTTAGTGGGTCCAGATAAAACATAGTGAAGTCAAATGTTCATTTTCATATGCCCAAATTTCAGGGAGAAAGCTCCAGTCAATTTCACGCCAACTTTGTTCAAACAGTCAAAAGGGCAACATTTAAAAAATTATGGGTATTGTCTTTCTATCGTATTCTAACCCTATGAGCTCAAGTTCAGCCGAAAAAAAAGGAATGTGCAGAAACTACATTTTTATAATGTCCTCTCTCTGAGTTCTCGGCTCTTTTCGTCAAGAATCCGGGGGCGACTAAACGGACAAGCAGGGACTACACAGCACCATGTTGTACGAGAAATTTCTCTCCTCAGTCGTTGGGTTTCTCAAGATCCTGCGGAGAACCATCGCCCACAGGGCTGCAGCCACACACGTATAAGATTGTATATTACATGCAACAACGTAAAAAGCGAATGCATTCTTTTTTTCTGTGCAATACTACGTCGCACTTACACGCGTAATACAATTTATACGAATGTGTTTCACGTGTATGTAGACATCGATAGACACTGGTGTAGAACACATCACCATACCCAAGCCCAGGATTGAGCACGCAAAGTGACATGGTTGGCGGTTTGGTATTTAGGAAAGGCCAACGTCGACCAATGTCACAACCTGTTTGAAAGGCGCTAGAGCCTCCGCAAGACACCCAGCCTCCATAGCCATGACTCGGCTCTTGTTGCCTCGCTACTGTGGTACTTATTTCTTTGGATGATCGCGTCACCGTATCTTCGGGGAGCAATCTCCCATCGATGTGCTCGTTTTGTTGTTGTCTACGCTAACAGGACGATTATACAGTCCGTAGCTACATTTCGCGGATGTTCTCCTTCCTTAATCCAGCAGGAAGATATAAAACTGGAGCGTTTATCCGAGTGAAGAGATCCTCTAGCACATCTACACTAATATCATGAAAGCATAGTGTAGGTTTATTCGTTTTATTCAGGCTGAAGGCAAACTAGTAGGAACAAACTGAAGCCTTTATCCTAAACCTTTGGTACGTGAAGATTAAAGGTTCTAGGACGTCCCTTTGAATTCAGATGAATGAAACTCTGGTTCATCTGGATCCGCCAATGAGAATCTGAAAAAATATCACTTTCATTATACCTGTAATCCTTATGAAAAAAGCTAGTTTCTCTTGAAATCGCTGTTAAGCACGTATCGTATTGGCCACAAAGATTTCCTGCTGCCGTCACGGCACACGGATATCCACCAACTATCACCATTCGGTGGCCTGTCTCCTGTGGAGTTCGGGATCATTTGGGAAGAAGGATAGACAAGAATCGGAAAATTCGCCGGATTCTTACGGACGCGAAAGAACGGTTAAGGCAGGAGGCGAGAACTTCGACAGTCTTCCGATACATCCGTTGATATTTAACGGCGTCAAGGCGCCGTTATAAAAGGACGAGTGAATTGGTATTATATGACGTTATATAACCTTGCGAGGAAGAAAGTCTTCAGTGAAGACCCTGAGGGCCCTCGACGAACAAGGGTCTAGGGATAGTATACGTGTGTATATGAAATACATGAGTATCCGTATAGTTGAAGATTCTATATCTGCCAAGTTCTCCCTGTCTCTGGGAGACCTGCTCCTAGGTATAAACTTCGTGCAATCGCATTGGTTGCCACGGCAAGCAGAGACAGTTAACCGCATTTTCCCATGACCATGAAATCCTGGGCAACCCCTTTCGCAACAGCGAGGTGGATCTTTGCCTCCTGATGGGTTTCATGGGGCAACAGACTTCACTGGTAAATTTGCTGAGGAGAACGTATCGGCGTAGAATGGGCGCGGGTCGCGACGAAAAACGGGTAGTTTTCGGGCAAACCAGTTTAACCGGTTATTCCGTCGCTCATCACGACCCTACACCCATAGAATCCATCGTTTCTTTATTCGCCTACGGGATAGAAGATAAAAGAAGCGCAGCCCTTGGGCGCAACCCCAAACCTTGAAAGATAACTTTTGTCTTTGCCGACGTACAGGTCAAATCTCCCAGGAACGCTTCGGGCTTTCATTGCCGGGTACAATGCGTGCAAGTAACGTTTCAACAGACAGATACGGCGAGGAACAACTGTCGCTTTAAACGCTGCACTCGAAGATTAAAAATTCCCCTCAAATGCGGACAAAAAGGCGTCAGGTATATTCCCGCGATTGCTGCTCTGCCATTACTATTTTATGTCGAATATGATAAAAAAAATGATCTCAAAGGCGCAGATCACTGTTTATTCCTGTCGCCACGTCATCGCGCTAACAATTGCAGAATCCATGTACAAGTATCGGGGTTCAACCGCATTGCGAAAATACGTTCGTATATATATATATATGCTATTCGAATGAAACTAGAACGAGAACGTGGGTTCAGTGTAACGAGAGATCTCAAGCGAGAGAAGGTTTACATAGTCAAGTTGTTTTTCACTCATTCGCCACGTGCTGGAGACCCTGTACGTACACAATATCCTTGCTCTGCTACTTTTCTGTGATTGCGCGAATAGCGTTGACGCTTGCAGCGTGCGGTGGCTGGACGGTAAGTGTACGTGCGTCTTTTTGCATTCACGTGCACTATCAGCTTGTAATATTTAAGCGCATTACGTTCGGGTGATACGATCTGTCGGTGCACCGAGGGAACGTTACATCCAGATGAAAAAATAAGATGGACAATGATATTTCTGCAATTGGTCGTTTCTACTAATTGCAAGACGTCCCGATATTGTCCCGATAGAGTCCAATTCTCTCGGTTTTCTGTGTAGGGTTGGCACAAGGGGGATTTGATTTATTTAAGCCCTAGGATGGCTAACAGAGGGTGGAAAAAGCCTAAGGGAGGGTATTGGCGACGCCTTTGCGAAACGAGCTAGGGCTCGGTTTACCGAGGACGCGATGGTGGGTTAGTGCACAAGCAAGCACGTCGTCGAGCAGTCGTTCACACGTACAGTCACTTCGTACACATGCGACTCACTCTGTACGTTCGTTGGAGTTTTATAACGAAGCCGAACCTTTCCGTCGAGGGTGGCTGATGATCGGTGTAAGGGCCAACCCAGGAAAAGGGTGTAAGGGTGGATCCGTTTAGGGAACGGCTTGACCACTTTGGATGGGAACGAAAGGGAACGCGGCCAGCGTACCAATAAACATCGGGACGTGGCTGACAATAATGTTCATTGTCGGGTCAATGAGAAATAGGGGATGTCCTCAAATAGTGCGGCACTATATCGCAACAATATCTCATACGAGGCGAATTCGGAAGACTCAAGGATATAAAAACAATATTCTAAGTTCGAAGATTGTAACTTCAAAGGCTTTTATACGTTTCCCTGTATAAAATAGCCCTGTAGTTCCTTAACAGTCTGCCGTATAAAAATGAAACCTACTTTGGTCAATAGGAAATTTATCTGGGGTAAACAAGTCTCTAGACGAAATTCCTGTTATCCTTATTGTTTCACAGATAATCGCTCTCAAATGACTAAGGCCATATTTGCTCAACCTGCCCCGATAATGGGATAAGTTGAGCATGAGTATGAGGTAAATTGGGCGAAGAATTGCATTAAAAGAATCAGACGTATGCAACATGATTTAGTACAAAGCAGTAATAAACCAACAATTGCTTGTTAATTAGTTAGTTTTTGAAACATTAACATTAATTGCAATGAAATTTAAAATATTATTTCTCATACAATGGCAGAAGAAAATATTTCAATCACGTTTTTTTTAGCTTTGGGTGCAAAAATAATGAAACGTCCCGTGTTACCGTCTCGTACGCCGCATGGCAACGGGCGATGGCGTGATGTGTTCCCCTCCCCCATACATCTCTTTCCGCCATTTGATGCACCCGCGTGCGGTTCTTAGTTTTCCAGATATTTCGATTGCCCAACTTACCCGACTGCTCAATATGCACCTCCCTACCCTATACTGTAAGGGGATACTTCTTGAGGTTCTTGATGGTTAACTTTTCTAGAAGATTCAGTTATTAACAATTGTGCGTTCCTAAGGGACCTTGAAAATCCTCCGTTTCTCTCTCTCTCCCTCTGTCTCTCTCTCTCTCTCTTTCTGTTAAGCAACGACTCCGAATTTCTCCCGTGAACTAACCGGCGTTTTATAATTTCGGTGTTCAACCATTGAGGAAGAAGTTTTCGTACGACGAGCGATGAGGAAACATTGAGCAAATTTGATTAGTGATCACTCGGGACACCGTTACCCGGCCTCGTCCGGAGAGAATGTTGTGGAATCTTACCCGCGTCCGGCCAATAGAATTCTCATTCGCCTAGGAATGTTGACCCGTGCGCAGACCGTTTAAGAATTCGGTATAATCGATTCGGAGATCACGGCGAGCTAGCGATCCGGTAGCGCGCAGCCTGCGCGAGGAGAGAAATTAGAAATTGTCGCGAAACCGCTAAATATCTCAACGTCGCGTCGGGGCTGGAACGCGCGCGCGCGCCTCGAACAGCGAATAGACGAAAATAGCTGTGTGGATTTCTCACCGAGACTTTAAAACAGTTGCGAAAACCAACGTGTGCTCACCGCGTCCGCTCTGTCAATTCGAACATCGCGCATTCGTTGGCTCCGAGGCTCCCTTGGGCTCAATTTCATTGTCGGCCCGTAACTGCTTTCGCAGGTAAATCTTTGGAATCGTAGATTCCATAATTCCCAACGATTCCAGAAGGACATTGGATCTAGATGGAATCCTTGATCGGGAAGCGTCTTGGCAGCGCTGGGTCACCGACTTAACAAGTAGGTCGAAGCCCAGACGACCGAGCCCTCGATTAGCTGCTGGGCTCTCTGAGTTTACAGCAGAGATTCGCAAACACAGAGCACACGTTTAATGTACACTCTCTCAGACAGATCAGACGGAGCGACCGAGGAACGCGTTAGAAATCGCAAAAACGTTGCAGCGCTCAGAGTTGGGCAATAATCGTTGAGACCTGGTCGACGGTTGTTGCCATATAGCAGCGGGGAAGGTTGGGTGTCGGACTAAAACGCGAACCTTGGTATTTTGTGACGGACCTCTTACGTTGGAAACCAAACGAGAGAGAGAGAGAGAGAGAGAGAGAGAGAGAGAGAGAGAGAGAGACACGCACACACACGCACACACAGAACTTCGGGATTCGAACAGTAGAGAACGATTCGATTATCCATTGAACTGCTAAATTTGATTGATGCTAGGTTGAACATCGGCGGATGTAGCTTGTCGATTTTTCAAACTGCACATTTATCATGCGATCGTATTGTTCTTCAATCCCTACACTGTTAATCCAAGTGTGTTGTTTTAATACAGCTATTACCTTCTCGTCACTTTTTACACATGTCCAACTGTGTAATTTCGAGATTCGCCTTATGCGTTTTGTATAACACACTTAATTGTATTATATCTATGTGTATTGGGTGTTTCTTATTATTTTTTGTACACTGGGTGCGTGTTGGTTCAAGGCATCACAGCTCGTCTACTAAATGCATAGAATACTTCATAAAGACAAAATAAAATGACATACTCAACTCAGAGTTCTACAAGAATGATTCTTTATTATAATTAATAATACCCAAATATCCTGAAATTATTTTTTTTCGGAGCAAATATTTCGTCTACATAATTGAATCTACAACATCTACCTGTCTATCTTTCTGCCTATATTACGCATTCTGCCTATTTTCAATCTTTTTGCAAAAAAAATATGGTAGCTTTATTTTATGCCCAAAGGTCTATAAAATCGGTTATGATCTTTTTTTTTCTAATCAGACTACTTTGGTAAGAGTAAAAATTCGATAGAAAAAAGTGGCACACTGTGCCCCACCTTCCCTTAATTCCTATAATTATTTGTTGTATCACATAAACTATATCAATTAGTTGTCATTGTGATAATGAGAGAGTCTTATCGAACATGGTGCTAAAGATTTTTTCACACACAACCTCTTTATATACATATAATTCTGACAGTTTACGACACCTTTCAATCTGAACGTGTCAATGTCTGTAACTACACACGTTGAATGTTTTAAATAAGAAACGTGTATAAAGTTCGAAAATTGAATGCGGTTCAAGTATTTGAAAATACACATCAGATTTGTTTATATTTTCTGTAGCACACATAATCGCACTGTTTTAAGTTACATATGGCATTTACACGTCTTAATTCCTAGAATTACCCACCTCATGCGTAACAAATAACACACATGGATTTGCAGTGTATAGACGTAGTGGAAGACACCAACGATAATTCGTGCGTCAATTACCAAGCTACGATATCACATTAGTTTCCATTCCGCAATAGCTGGATACGTCAAATCGCTGGTAAATGAGGCTAGGGCAAGGATGAAGAAAAAAAAAATCTTGCGCAACACGGGAATAGATTTTTACAGAGACAAAGAGTTTTAGGCCCGACATATCTCCAACGAGCACTCATGTTCATACATGGATACACACATCCATATAATTTCAACGCCGTCAATGCCAAAATCTATTCCAACGTTTTGCTCTTGTGTCCCGATCGGCGAGACGAAACGTACCGCTTTCGGAAATCGTGCCTACTTCCAGCAACGGCCTCGGCGGTATGCGACAGGCATATGATGCAACAATTACGAATCACGGTAGCTAGTAAGCGGTCGGTAGTTTACACATTTCCGAGAGTTCCCGACAAGTGGACGTAATCCGCGCACCATACAGTAAGGAGAGAGTCTGACCTTCGGTTAAGTGCGCGAGACTTTTCACGCGGCATTGCTCACATTTGCATCGGTTTTAGGATTATCTTGTGACACGGCTGATCGCAATACGGCTTTGTAGGACTTCGCCGATCGAAACCCGCAGCGAGGAGACGGTTAACCAGGATTGGCAGCGTTGGGATGGCTGCCAATTGCTAACTGAAACTGTGAATTGAAGTCTTGTCGTTTAATACACATTAATTAAAGCGTTCTAGGGTGCTTCATACGGATCTTTGTCGTTTTACCAGATAATAATTAAGACGTGACGATTTTGAATCTGGACTTTGCATCGCTAATGGACAACTTCGTGATTGTACCAGATCGGTAGATATCTCTCTCTCTCTCTCTCTCTCTCTCTCGCTCTTTCATTTTCTTCGCTTGTTTGTATCTTCACCTCAAAGACTAGCGCAAGTACGCGGCTTCAACGAAGGCTCGGGGAGGCACGGGTTTAGCGTCGAAACCTTGTGAAAGTTACATCACCAAGGCTACTCGCAATCATTATACGCATTAGACGTATCTCCCGGTCGGTGTATTATTCTTAGGAACTACGCTCGTTGGCTTGCCGGTCGAGAGCTTCCATCCACGCGATTGTACCAACGGTTTACCAGCTAAATCACACACGCCGACACACACACACGCCGACACACACACACACACACACACACACACACACACACACACACACACACACACACACACACACACACACACACGCATCGTACGCTCCTCCTCTGTCCAATCTCTTTTCGATTCTTTTACGAAGCCGCGCAAAGTGACGAACGCCTGCGACACGCCATACGGAGCACACCGCGTCCTCCTTTCTTCATACCCATTCGTTTCTCTCTGTGTGTCTATGTGTTTTACATTCCGTCTGCGCCGTCGTCAAAGACACCTAACTGTAGAATCATTTCTATCCACTTGTCGCGGGGCGCAAAAGTCGCTCGTGCTAAACTCCGTAAACTCATTTACGTAGCAATCTTATGGACATTAATGGCATTGATGTACGTGATAGGCAGTAGATTCGCGGCGATGCAAGTCGTATAAAACTTTACACCGAAGTTGTCGAGTTTTTTTATGCCTCTTTTAACGCGCGGTTCACGCGACTATCACTCGACTCTTCGTAGCGTATCAATATCATTATTTTTTACGTACGTCATAATTTACATTACAATCTTGTGTGTTTAACGATGTTGCGTGCGTGTGCACGTTCTTTTCTTATTCTTTCGTAGTACCTTTTTTTTTTAATATCGCGGAATATTTTCCCTAACTTAATTAACTTAGCTGTTTTCTTGTGGAACGTTATAAAGCGGTCAATGAATCCGAGCTCGCGTACAACACACAGTCCAAGAATTGTTGCAGCCTCATATCGAGTCTACTTGCCGTTTGCCGGAGCTGCTACTACACCTGATGTTACGTTTAGTCGAGCAATTACATCTCTCATTGCGAACCGGAGAGAAGGAACAGACGCGCGCGCCGCTGCTGTACCTCGGGTACCCGGGGGAACGACTAACCCGGTTTTTAAGAGCGTCTAAGTGAAACGTACGATAAGAGCATCTGCGGATGTAATTGATATATATGTGTTTGCGTGTACGAAGCTGACGGTCGTTCTGGCTGGACGATGCTGCGGAGACGAGCACGATTGAAATAACGACAGAGAAAACAAGGAGGAAGAGAGAGAGAGAGAGAGAGAGAGAGAGAGAGAGGTGGCAGGTTTTCAGTAGTGCCTGTTAACGGGTCGTCTTCGTCATGACGTCGTCAAACGCCTAGATCTACCGGTCTCCGGGTATTAGGTCGAAAAGGTCCATTCTTTCCTCATTCTTCATCGGTACAGTTGCGACTGCCAGGATTGTGGAAAGTAGAAAAATTACACCAGATTCGATATATTTCTTGACCAATCTTCATGCCAATAGGAGGTTGCCAAATTATGGGTGCAGAGAGGAACCCTTTTCGACCGAAAGGCCCAAAACTATTCTGCCATTTCGAGACTAGGATGAGGAGGAGCATGTTGAGCAAGTTTGGATTTATCGCCCTGTAATTCCTTAACAGTCCGCCGTATAAAAATGAAACCTACTTTGGTCAATAGGAAATTTATCTGGGGTAAACAAGTCTATAGACGAAATTTCTGTTATCCTTATTGTTTCACAGATAATCGCTCTCAAATGACTAAGGCTATATTTGCTCAACCTGCCCCGATAGTGGGGTAAGTTGACCATGAGTATGAGGTAAGTTGGGCAAAGTAAGAATTGCATACCAAAAACCAGACGTATGCAATATGATTTGGTACAATACAGTAATAAACCAACAATTTCTTGTTAATTACTTAGGTTTTGAAATATTAACATTAATTGCAATGACCTTTGAAAAAAAAATTTCTCATACAATGGTAGAAGAAAATCTTTCAATCACGTTTTTCTTACTTTTGGGTGTAAAAATAATGAAACGTCCCGCGTTACCGTCTCGTGCACCGCATGGCAACGGGCGATGGCGTGATGTGCCCCCCCCCCCCCCATACGTCTCTTTCCGCCATTTGATGCATCCGCGTGCGGTGCTTAGTTTTCCAAATATGTCGATTGCCGAACGTACCCGACTGCTCAACATGCCCCTCCCTGCCCTATTGCCTTTGGTTCCAGTATTCGTCAACAAGACTAGTAGGAACTGGATCGAGAATGATCCGAGACTGGTTTTCAGAGATAATGGTTGAACCTAGCTTGCCCAGGAGACCTGCTTGCCTAACAGCCTCTCTCTAGCTATTACTCGCTCCGGATCGTTCTCCTTCCTCCCGGTGTCTTCAGATCGGTTGGCCATGAAGATTTGCGAGCGGAAAGGTTCCAAAGAGCTGGGAACTTACGGCGTCGAGCTGTAGCACAAAAATCGAGAGGGACAGAGATGGAGAAAGAATCCATAAGCCATTCGTGTCGATTCGTGAGTCGATAGCTAGTCCGAGAGAACTCGTCACGGACCGGAAACTCTTTGCTCCCGAGATCTTGGCACTTTGCTGCCGGAGAGCAGTACAGAACACATACAGACACACGTATAGATAGCCTACTACTCTTACCACATTAGCGCGCCTCTCACCCGCGAGATCGATCGATCGATCTTTCTGCTTCTGCTCCGTGTATACCTCTGGTGCCCATGCCCACGATCAAGCTCAAGGACGCAACTCGAGCTCTCGCGGAATCCCACGTCGACCGCGATATATCTTCATAGGCGCGAGTAGGTCTTTGCGTCCCTCGCTCATTCTCGTGTTTCAGTTTTATCCACTCCTTCTATACTTCTCTCCTTTCCGCCTGTTTTCTTTCTTTCCTATCTCTTCGTTGCTTCGACGAAGCCTTCGTTGTACGAAATATTTTCTCACTGATCGGTTTTTGTTTTTTTCATAGAACCTTGGCTCGCACAGTGGTCATTCTCGCGAAAAGAACAAGGTTTATAAATCACGAGTGAAAATATACCACCCATATGCCGGGACCCATGTTTCGTGTAGAGTCACGATCGAACGAACAATTAAGAACCAATCCTTCCTTGTGCTGTTACCAAAATCAGAAGACAATCCGATTGAGATATGATAAAGATCTTAATATGATGTATAATGATCATGTAACTTGACACAACAACATAAAGTTCATATCAGAACGTTTTGGACGTTGGCATTGAGCATGGGCATTAAAGAGGCAGATCTGCCACACAAATTTGTGAGAAAAAAGTCGTCAAGCTAGCCAGATTGTTCCAACGCTGTGAAAGAGAAAAAACAACGTTTTCCCCCTAAGACGTGACTAACGCTATTCGTGCCTCGAAGCCCGGTGACCTCAGCTTGTTCTCAAAAAAATTCTTCCTGCCTGAGAACACATGTTCCAGGTACGTAAGACCTGCATTTCGTTAGTACTCGCGCGTTTTCCAGTTACACCAGGCAAAGTGTTAATTGCAGGCTTGTCTTTGGGCAACATGTGGAGGGGACAGGAACAGTAAAAAATTCAGGGCCGTTGGATACCGGCGCGTATCCAATCGATATATACAAGCGATCGATCTTGGTCGATTTCAATTCCAATCAACAAAAAACTTTATCAGCTGCGAAGAGAAAACGAGAAACGTCATTTCCATTGTTTCTTGACGAGGAAAATGAACAATTGGGACTTTGAGGATAGCGAAAAAAAATACACGAATGAACAGGCCTGCTCGATCGTCGTGTAAATCCCAGCAGGTTTCATAACCGTTGCCACACGATGACGGATATGAATGAGAGCGTACACGAGGAACTCATCGAAGGATATACGAGCTGGCGTGTGGAAAATCTTTCCTCGTGCACACGCGGTTTTAAGTTACAACGGTTTCATTATGAAAGATATGGAAGCGCAGCCCCGTAAGCAAACATACATCTGGAAGATAGCCGCTCCGTGTTGAAGGAAGACGAAGAGAAACGGACTCGTAGCGAGCAATGGAGAACAACGTTGGTGGTTGCGGGCGCGAAAAAGGTGCGCAATGCACGACAGGAAGAATATAGACGAATGCTTTATGTATTATTCATACGAGGCGCCTTCCCCGTATTTTCGTGTTTAAATATTTAAATACCTCCTGCTCGTTCTACTCCTTCGCAATCGCTTCGCCTCGGTTCTTCCCAAGTTTCTGAGTGATACCTAGCGCGGAATCAAGACGTACGTTAACCTCGGCTTACCAAAATATTCCATCGTTATATTTTTTCTCGCCTCCCTCTCGTTGGAGATGCCGATTTTCAAACGAATGTGCAACTCATCATCGGAGGCGAGAACGTTTGCGTTTGACGGGTTGAATGAACTTTTCGACGGACACACATACACATATAGGAAAATGCGTCGTTGGAACGCAACAAAAGTTTATTAGTCGAAACTGTTTTTTTGACAAATTTGTGAAAACCACTCAAACGTTTTTTAGAATTCTTGTCTGAAATCTGCCGGTCAAATTTGCAGGATGAGTGTTTTGATGATCAAGAAAATAAAGAAATGAAAAAAAAATAAAAACGAATTTTCGTTGCATTCCAATGATGCAAACTTCAACATCGTGAGTTTGGAGCATTCGACTTTGAGAATATTTTGCATAATAGCCTTTGTTATTTCAAGGATCATGACGACCCCGGAATCAACGACTCGTTAAAACAAATGGTAAGAAAGGTCTTCGGCAATTTGATAAGGGCAACAAACAAACCAGTTGTAAATATATATATATATATATATAGATTATAAGAACTAAAGCTCTCGACGAAATCTCCTCTCTCCTCCCCCCTCTCTCTCTCTCTCTCTCTCTCTCTCTCTATCTATCTTTCCCAACTGCGCGAGGTTGTAGGTATAGAGGACGAAAAAAAGGGCGGAAAAGAATGATGAGGGTGACTGTGGGATATATACGTGGGGCTTTGCATCTAAAGGATCAGACGAGAAGCTATTTCCTAGAGGGTTCACTAATGGAAGGGACGCCCGACCCCGATGAGAATACCGAGATGGTATATCGAGAAAGAATAGTGAGAGAGAGAGAGAGCGAGAGATAGCGAGAGAGCGAGAGAGAGAGAGCCTAACTACGATATTACCTCAGCCGCACATATCTGCAAGCCACCAAGACCTCCATACAAATCGCGTTCAAGTTTTGCGCAGGACTAGCGCGGTCACGAAGACCGTTCCCTAAGTTCGGCAACACACAATCATTTCCTCGGGATACGTTCATATCAATAGTACATTTTTATAGTTATTTATGAAAAAAGCGCGCCCTTGTTAAAGAGACGTATACACGAATGAAGCATTGAAGTTTGCATTGAACTTGAACCTTTTCGTACTTCGGTAATAATAAAAATGAACATATAAGAAAACAACCAAGAATTTTGATTTTCTTGGATCAAGTTTTTTAACATGGAAAATTAACGAATAAAATACAACGTTTAATCACGCTGACATCGTTGGCATGCGACGACAATAATTCTTCTTAAATACTCAATTTTGTTTTCGCCTATTTAGATAATCAAAACCACTCTAACGTTTCTACGTATTCTTATTAGAAATTCACGATCTCAATTTGCACAAAAAAGGCTTTAGGTAATGATAAAAATAAAGGAAAAAATATATATCGTTGCATTTCGACGATGAACAACCTCAACGTTATAACATTTTAAATTAAACTTCTAGACATAATTTTTTTTTAATAATCAAAATGAAATACGAAATTTCATAAAGGAAAGAAGCTTTTATATCAACGGGGGCTTATTCTTGATAGCACAAAATAGAAAGAGACAACGCTCGTCATTTCATATTTCGCCATATATTTTATTTCATCAGGAAATTACGGTCGAACAAAACAATTCTGCGACTCTAAACAAGAGAAGCAAGCTTTCTTCTTAAAAAAAAATATATATATATATATACATATACATAAATTCTTACTTAATTTCTCATGTGTCCAAAAATCACGCATTCTTCTCTTTTTTCGTCCAAGTTCCCGTACGCAGAAATCTGCAACTTTCATTGCCCATTCCCGCGGTTTCACGTCAAGAGCTTTTTCTCACCTTGGCAAAGATCGTATCCTTACAAGAAGCGTACTTCGCCAATCGATCGAAGGATAAAAACCAAGTGGAAAAAAAAGCTTGTTAACCCAAGTGAAAACGAGTCGGGGTGTCAGTTGCTCTCCGGAGGAAAAACAGAAAAAGAGCGAGAGAAAAAGAATAAGAATAAAAGAGGACAGGATGAAAAGAGAGAGAAAGATACAGAGAGACACAGAGAGAAAGACAGAGAGAGAGAGAGAGAGAGAGAGAGAGAGAGAGAGAGAGAGAGAGAGAGAGAGAGAGAGAGAAAATAATCAGTATGCACTTTGCCGTTCCCACTTGATCGAGTGCACAGACCCCAATGGATTCATTCATTGTGTACAAATATAGGTAGATATGCGAGTGCACTTGGACACCGCAAGAAGGCCGCGGATTTTGCGCGCACAACGGATCAAGAGCCAAAGAGTTTACGCGCCGCTTGCGCGACTCCGCCGCGGAGATAACCTGCCGCTTTCAATTAGCGCAAGTACGAGCGCCCCGCTAATTTATGCCGATAAATTTACTCATGCCCCGGCATGGGCGCGAGTAAACGTTGTGTGCATCTCGCAGCTGTAGTTGCAACGGCCTGAGAGCTCCTGCGCGCCTCGTTAACGATTTACTACCACGGCTGCTATTACTTTGAGGCTAAGATATGTTGGCGTTGCTGACGCGCTGCAATCGCACTACGTTGTCTATGCACAGTGGCAACGAATAAGTGGCATTTGGAAGCTGTTCGAACTTGACACGGGCGTTTCGTCACATCATCAAATAATAATCAACTCAACGAGCTGCATCATCGGACATTTTCTCGTTTTATCTTTTTTTTTATGTTAATTAATGGTTAATTAATTTAAATAGAATCGAGTCGAGTCTCGGCAAATCAAATTCAGATTTATACAAGAATGTTGGTCGAATATTCCACTTCAGGATTATTATTATTATGAATGATGATTATTATTGATATTAATGGTGGTTATTATTATTATTATTGATATAATAATAATTCTTATTGTTCTTGGCATAATTGATGTTGTTGAAATCATTATTATTATTGTTAATACCATGCCAGTAGAGATTTTTATCCAGACCCGAGAGGGATGCCTGGTATTTCGGAAAACTTGCGAACAAAAGCGTCGCGAGGCTCGTTGGATGAGGCTGCGGAAGGTGTTCGCTGGTCTCTCGGAGCTTCGGTCGGAGGTAAAAGGTGGACAAAGCAGACGGTGTACGGACGAGAGAAAGCGAAGGACTATTGTAGTTCGATGTTCACCGGCCCTACTCCCTCTCTCTCTCTCTCTCTCTCTCGCTCTCTCTCTGTCTTGTTGGCCGGAAATTCTTCTCTGTTGCTTGTAAGCATTTGCGTATATATTTCCTGGAGCAGCAGTACCCCACGCAAGGAAGATTACACAAAACGTGGTGTTGGATAGTGATACTTGAAAAAAAATTAATATAATACACACAGGAGCAAAGTGCGAGTCGGCGAATGCACGTGTACAGCGCACGCTCTTATAAATGGATGCGTAAGCTGTTCCTGACGTACCCGTGCTGCAGAAAGACGGAGCAGAGTCGAGAGGAAGGGAAAGAAATACGGGAGAGGAGGAGGGCAGAGAGAGAGAGAGAGAGAGAGAGAGAGAGAGAGAGAGAGAGCGAGAGAGAGAGAGAGAGAGAGAGAGAGAGAGAGAGAGAGAGAGAGAGAAAGCAATACTGCGGCGCTTCACCGAATAAACCTGAATAAATGAATGCAGCTCTCGTTCACCGTTGAAAAGGAAGTTTCAGTTAAACGAGCTTTAAAAAGATTAAAAAAAGGAAGAATACGCACGCACACTCATATAAAAATAAACCTGTAGCGAACGTATCCCGGGACGGGAGTCCGCCAGACGAGTAGCCTAAAAAGGAAAATACGTACGAATAACCAGAGAGAAAGGGAAAAAAAAAGAGAAGATACCAGAGGTGAAAAGAATAAAAGCTCGTCTGCGTGTAAATCATGGCGGTACGAATATATATATATATATAGATAGATAGATATATTAGAAAGATCATTTTAAAAACATTCGATTTCGAGGGTCGTCATCATGTCTCCATAGTCAACACCATGTAAGCCCCAATGTTTTAAAAACCACCTTCACTTCAACGTAATGGTATTGAATTTTTCATCGTTGGAAGGCAACGAAAATTTTCTTTTATATATTTCATCCACAACCGTATTTTCCTCGCTTTTTCGTGCGTGTAAATGGTACGTAAAAGAGGTCTTTTACATCCTAGGAATTAAAAATTGTGAACCATCGCTGTGGAACAGCGTTGTCAGTCGTTGGGTGCTACCATCAGTCGTTAGGTCGAGGAATTACGTACGTTGAGGCGTTATTTATGGGAAGAAACATAACCTCACTTTGTCGTAACACCGCGACGATGCATCATCGATGTCGCCGCGGCATAAAGTATTAATAAAATTAAAAATAAAAAAAACAATGAGTGATATTGAGAAGCATAGCAGCGATGAGTGGCTGCAATTTACACCACCAGATCTTAAGGAAGCCGCGACAAAGAAGACACATGTTTTTCCTCGCTTTTTCGTGCGTGTGAACGGTGAACGCCTTATTATAAATTATTAATAAGATAGTGTATTAAAATATGCTGATAAATTTCAAAATTACGTTTGGTGTCTACCAGGGGGCTCCGCCCGGGAAGCTTGCTCCTAAAATATCCGTACAAATAAAACCGTGCTCGTATATATCTGCGTATGTGGATTACAGTAGCAATGTGATCACCGATGGTTGGGCTTCATAATAGTACTCGTTGATCAGTCGAGCTAGTAGATACATTCATGTGTATATAAATCTCTATATACGAGTGTTGCGAGCACAATACCTCATGGACCCGCGCAGGGCTAGTGTGTGCAATATTCGCGTGGATTCGCGAATGATACAGAAACGCTGTACTTCATATCTACATCTATACACGTATACAGATGGAAAAAAAATTCAATCGTTCACAATGCCATACTTGATACGAAAATTTCGCTCCAATCTTGCGTTCTATATATACGTGTATCGCCGCGTGAAAACCCGTACGCATAGATACGTGAATTATTCTTGTTCGACCGCTTCACTTTTGAATGTTGCACTTTCTTCTTGCATTGATCGGCTTTTGGATGGATCATGACGGTGCAAATGGCCGAGCTTTTAGCGAGGAAACCCGCTCACTCTTTCTATCTGTACCTCAGTCCGGTTACATCAGAACAATAGGCCAAGCGGAGCCTTCATGTATATTTCACTCATTCATCGAGAAAACGAGAAATTTATCATTGTAAGAGTCCGTCTGATCATCATTTAATCTTGCAGATTACATGGTTGGTATGCAACAAAGATATACTCTGATTACTTCTTTTTTATTATTGAACACAACGCTTAGTGCAGATTTGGTAGATTTCTCATGAGGGTCCTAAAAAACGAACGAATGATGTCCGTAGGCCAGATGGGCCAAAAAAATATATGATTGTTGAATTTTTTTTTGCCGTTTTAGACTGCAAAAATTCCTGAAACGTTTCAACGTATTCTTGTTAAAGATTGACGACCTCAATTTGCAAGAAAAGGCTTTGGATAATGATAAAAATGTTGTAATGAAAAATAAAGGTATTCTATTAACAAACCCCAATATTCAACGATCAACTGATTTTCGTCGAGAATTGAGCAAAAATATTAGGTGTATGACTTAATTTTTACAGATTTTGCAGCAAATTTATTTAATATAAAAAAATAGAGAATAACGAACTTAATCTTGAAAATATTGTCCATCATTTTCTATGATCTTGCGCCATCTCTCAGGTAACTCACGAATGCCGCCGCGGAAGAAACTTGCAGGCTTCGAGGAGATAAAGTCATCGACGAATTTACGCACATCGGCCAGCGCTTTGAACTGTTTATCCACCAAGGCGTGCTGCATTGACCGGAACAAATGGTAGTCAGATGGGGCGAACTCTGGTGAATACGCCGCGTGCGGGAGAACTTCCCATCCCAAGTTCAAGAGGGTCTTCTGAGTCGCTTGAGCAACGTGAGGTCGAGCGTTGTCATGCAGCAGTATGACTTGCCTGCTCCTTTGCCCAGTAAATAACCTTTTCTGATCAAGTTCTTCGCTCAGTTTGTTCAATTGTCGGCTGTAGCGTTCCGCAGTCACCGTCTGACCAGTTTCCAGGAGTTCGTAATAAAGCACACCCTTCATATCCTGTCCAGGGCGCGGCTGGTAACTAAGATCGAAATCACCACTTCTAAAACGTTTGTACCAATAATTACACGTTTCACAGGACACAACGTCGGCACCAAGAACACTACAAATTGATTCCCGTGCTTTAGAAGCATTTTTTCCTTGTTGGAATTCGTATAAAATGCAGTGTCGAATTTGGTGTTTATCAGTTGCCATCGTAAACTCTGCTATTCTGAGAGGTTATGTAACTCGCGCAGACTTGTCGTTCGGTGTTCTGAAACCTTGAGTCCGATTCTTTCAAAACCACAAAAGACTGCGAAAATATATCTATTTTAAATATAATTTTAAGCTCGAAGAAAAAATCTGTAAAAATTAAGTCATACACCTAATATATCGCAGTATACTTGTACAATTTCAAGCCAAGTTACCGAACTTTTAACAAAAAAAAAAATGACGACTTTAAAATTGTCTAATTCATGCAGCACTTTATGGATGCAAAGTTCAACCTCATGAAAATATGAGCATCAAAAGAAATCAAATGTACATTTAAGGTAGTAGTCTCGCCAATGCGTTTTTCTATAGATTTATTTTTAATTTTGAGAACTCATTCAGGACACTATTAAATGAGTACGTGCAAAATTTCAGAAGGATTCACCGTTCCATTTTCGAGATATTGGCAATCAAAGATTTCATGGTTTTACACGTGTTCTTATGGGGAGCAGTGGAAAATTTAACGTTTCACGCAATAACTTCGAAACGTTTCTACAGATTTTTTTTAATTCACAATTACAGAGGAACATATGACGAAGTGGGTAAAAAAAAATCATGAAAAAATCATGAGTTTCAGAGATATGGCGATTTAAATTAAGCAATGTCTAGCAACGCTAGCGCCACGAAGCGACTGGAGCAGACTAGAACTAGATTACAGTACTATGTCCATATCCATATACGCAGAGTATCTACGTATTAGTAGCCGAAATGTATAGGCTGATACAAAAGTGAGGGTTAGGTAAACACTATATTAAGCGTTTTCATCATTACTTTATAAGTTCTTACATCCCGATAGATGTACAACCTACATTATAAGGATATTTCGCAATATTTCGAAGCTTTCATCGATTGAGCGGAGAATAAACTTTTCAACGTGACTGTAGTAAGACTACTACCTTAAAGGATGCAAGCTTCACCTTCATTGTTCTATAAAGGTCATTCAAAGCAGTATTGATCCATTCCACGATGATGACTTGAACGAAGTGGGAAGACGGAAAAAGCTCTGGAAATCTATTTTTTTTTTTTCAAGCGCCCTTAGTTGCCTCGCGTCTCTACCAGGATGGTATTCGCAGATTCAACGAGCGAGAAATCTTCTCACGGCCCCGAGTTGTCCCACATTCGTGGCCAATATGTGCCTACTCGCAGCTTGTAGAAAATAGGGTCGAAACGGGAAGGGCGGAATTATATTGCGCAATATTAATGACACTGATGACTCTAGACTAAACTCTAGGCTGTTGCCGATAATACGTGTAGAGGCGTATACTCGGTGGAAGGAAGATCGAATATACGTCATATGGAGAGGCAGGCTCGACATACTCCAGTTGGGAAAAAATCAATGAATGACTCCATTGTGGAAGCTTTCGCTCGTAGAGGGTGTGCGCTATATGCACCACCCAAAGGTCATCGACACCCGGGGGGATGAGGATGCAAAAAAGAGAGCGTACATTGATACCCTCCGCCTCACCAGCCCCCTTCTACTCGTGTCCCTCAGGCCTCGTGTGCGCTATATCTATCATATCCTGTACTTTCACTGACCGCTGACTGAACACACGAGGTCTCGTTTCACGTAGAATGACGCAAAGCTCTCGATTTCTCTGTACCTCTGCTTTTCACATGTACGGATATAAATGTAAACGACAAAACGTGATTTCGAAAACTTTCGACTTCCAAGATCATCCTAATATCAGCTTATTGCCCTACTCAACATTATGTAAAGTCTCATACCTCCGAAATCATCTTCAGACAAAATCGTCTTGCTCCTTCCGTCACGTCATTTCATCGACCAGATCCAGACATCAACAATTTTACACTGTTGAATTGAATGTCGAGAAAAAATCATTTCGTTCGAGCATACCGTCAATGACCCAGAGAGTACATCTACTATTTAATACAGTTGATGATAAAGGAAGCAATCCTCATCTAGCCTTCATCCAATAAATTATCCATTCTTCGGTAGAACAACAGTGGGAAAGTGTTCTAAGTGTTTATCCTTTCGTTCGTCTAACCCCATCAAAAGTACATTGCCCTACCATTTCTTTCCATTGCTCCTGGTTCACCTTATTTCTTCATTTCACTCTACGTATTGGCGGAACCAGAGGAACATGTTGCGCAAAGACCTGACCGGAGCACTATTCTAGAAGCGAATTGGGCACAAATGGACCGTATCTTGGATACTCTTCGGTGTTAGGGCACGCAAATATCACGTGATCATGCGTCTGGCACTTGTACGGCAAATACGAAAACACGAGAGAATGGAATGGTAGAGAGAGAGAGAGAGTGAGGGAGGGAGGGAGGGAGGGAGAGAGAGAGGCCTTATCGTAAGCATAGAAAAATTCCCGATGGAGGTTAGGTTCATCGTCATGCCATCTCGACGAGTCTCCGCGGAGGGAAAGATATAGACACGCGGGAGGTATGTTGACTTAGCCGGAACACATCGTGACTCCGCTCAATGCCCAGGGGAAACATCCCAGAAGAAGCAACTTTTTCTACTTCTTTCATGATGAGAGACCGTGGCAATTCTGGCTCTTTGTACATGGATATTTCCAAGTTCGCATCAGCGATAAAGACCAGAGAGAGAGAGAGAGAGAGAGAGAGAGAGGTAACGGAAGGGAGAGAGCGATGGCAATAGAGGGCTCTGCTGCAGGATCAGCCAGGGTTAGGTTGGGCCAGATCAGGATGGTTCTTGGGTTCTATGGCAGTCACTAGGGGATGTATCCCTCGACTGAACATAGTCGCTCTCTCTGTACATCCCTCCGCTCCAACCCTACCGGTTTCCTCCACACGCACACGCACACACACACACGCGCACACACACACACACCCACACACACACACACACACACACATATACATACCTTCTCTAGCTCTGCAACTCCATCTCCCTCGTTCGCAATGTCCCTTGATATTGCTTTCAGTCACTCTCTCTCTCTCTCTCTCTCTCTCTGGGCCTTGTTTCAGTCTATATATCTGGCCTCCTCTTTTACCGTCCCCTGGTATATATATGTCTCCGCTTTTGCTGCTCGAAAGCTCCGCACCCCCGTAGGGGATCAATACCAACCAGTGGTTATCGTACCGATACTGTGCACCACTCGTCGCTTCCGCGTCGATGTTCTCCCTTCTGCTTTCCCTGCATCCCTCTCTCTCTCTCTCTCTCTCTCTCTCTCTCTCTCTCTCTCTCTCTCTCTCTCTCTCTCTCTCCATCTCTCTCTCTACCTATCCCCGCTTTCTCTCTTTTTCTCTCTACAGCGACTGCCATAAGCTCCAACAGAGAATCGGCGATTCATGCGTACGTATAACGAATAACAATAACGCTGGAGGCTTCTCCGCCCCTTTCGATGCAGAAAGAAGAATTGAACGAGACGGATAGATATAGCGAGCGACGGCGGGAAGGATAGTCAGAGAGAGAGAGAGAGAGAGAGAGAGAGAGAGAGAGAGAGAGAGAGAGAGAGAGAGAGAGAGAGAGAGAGAGAGAGAGAGGGGTTTCGAGAGAGATGACGGATCTTGCTGATGGTGGCGGGGAATAACGAGAACGAAAAAGTATATCTCAAATGGCAATTAGGTACGAGCTTTCTCGTCTCTCTTTACGCTTATTCGCCCCACCGTTCGACCACCATTCCACCCTCTCTCTCTTTCTCTGTCTCTCTCCGTCACTCACGTTCCAGATCCGCTGTACAAGCGCGGATAGGGTTGGGCTCTCACGTTCGGTCCTCATATATAGAGCCGACGGGAATCACGAAAAAGGCATATCCATACGTAATACCTATGTACACTACGTTGAATACATATACGGCGTGTGGTTATAGTCCGATATGGACGGGCGGGTGAATAGCGACGGCCGAACCTCTCTCTCTCTCTCTCTCTCTCTCTCTCTCTCTCTCTCTCTCTCTCTCTCTCTCTCTCTCTTCTGTTTCTCTGTCCAATGCATATGCGAATTGGTATCGTGAGCAAGAGGGATGTGTATATGCGTCGAACGGGCCGAGAGTGCCTCGAAATCTGTCAAATCAATGACAGTTGCACCCTCTCCAGTCACACACACACATACTTCTTGTCCTTGTTTAACCCGTCCTTCATCAATCGGCCTGCATGCCCATCCATACTTTTCACCAATATGCGGGTGTACATACGTATACATATATGCTTGTGTGTGTGTGTGTGTGTGTGCATATACGTCTATAGGCATGAAGAACCTCTCTGGCGAATTTCAGGGAGGATTATTTTCGGAATGAAAAATTTATCGAGACTATAGGCGCGCCTAACGCTTATAGACATATGTATGTATATATTGATCCAGGTGCCCGTTATGTCTCTTCCATGATGATACTTCCACTTTCGCGACATGCTGTAAACGACAACTACAAATATATATATATGTATATGACGATGAAATGGATCGGAAGTTTTAGAGGTTTGGCAAACAAAAAGTGTTTAAATGTATTTTGGTCACGTCATTTTATCGCTTCCCACCACTTCCTTCAACTTCCCGGATCATCGAACAGCATTAAAAGTTCCTGAGCGGAGGGTTGTGGGCCGAGGGGTTGAAGGGACTCGTTGAACTGCACGGCGAGGAAATTTAACCATGAAATTTTCCATGTACACATATATATGTATAATACCTTAATAAGCCTGTTACTGCGAGGGCAACTTCTTCACGAGCTTCCACTTCGCGGTGTTAGCCTGCAGAAAAGGGTTTATATCTACGTTTACAAAGTGCTTATAGACGGGCTCGAATATATACAACGCACATAAGAACACCGAGAGTTCAACGATCTCGTTCGAACGGAGCGCAACGTTACGTTTTTTTCCCCTCACTCGCCATGGCGAACAATGCGAGCGAGTGCCGAAAGTTTGTTAAACAATTGTTATTCCAAGAGAGCGAGCGTGGAGAGAGAAGCGATCCATCGGAAGCTCAAGGAAAGTTTGAAGACCAGTTTCCCCTTTGGTGCGCCAGCTGTATCGCAGCGAGCGCAGAATTTAAAGGCCGCAATCGACCGAACAAAAGGAATATAATCGTTGATGCGTTTAAAATTGTACTAAAGGATCGAGAGCTGAGTTCTCTCGAGACTTTGCGAGGAATGCTGCGAACAGAGTTTCGCTTAATCGAAGAGATATCGTCAATTAAAATTCATGTGCTCGAACCGCAATAGCATGGTCGATCATTGAAACAAATGCAGCCTTTAGGGTAAGGAAGGGGGTATGTTGAGCAGTCGGGTAAGTTGGGCTATGGAAATATCTGAAAAACTAAGCACGGCACGCGAGTGTATCAAATGGCGGAAAGAGAGTTATTAGGGAGGGCAACGCAACATGCCATCGCCGGTTGCCATGCGGCGCACGAGACGGTAACGCGGGATGTTTCATTATGTTTGCAACTAAAAGTCAAAAATACGTGATTGAAAGATTTTCTTATACCATTGTATGAGAAAAAATATTTCAAAGTTCATTGCAATTAATGTTAATGTTTTGAAATCTCACTAATTAATAAACAACTGTTGGTTTATAAATGCATTGTACCGAATCATGTTGCATACCTCTGATTTTTTAATGCAATGCATACTTTGCTCAACTTACCTCATACCCATGCTCGACTTAGCCCACTATCGGGGCAAGTTGAGCAAATATGCCCTTAGTCATTTGAGAGCGATTATCTGTGAAACAATAAGGATGACAGGAATTTCGTCCACAGACTTTTTTCCCAGATAAATTTCCTATTGACCAAAGTAGGTTTCATTTTTATACGGCAGACTGTTAAGGAATTTCAGGGCGATAATTCCAAATTTGCTCAACATGCCCGTCCCTACCCTATTTCTGAAATTGAAAGTCACGAAATTCTGAACTTCGGGGCCTCGTGGCTCTTCTCCGTACACAATGTGCAACGATGTGGCGTGCGGGGGCGTACATCAATGTATAGATATATCGATCGATTCCGCATCAATCAATCGTCTGCATGTGTGTTCGGCATGAAACGCTGTTGCGTGGAATTCGTTGAAGCGAAGGAAATGGCACTCTCGCGAACGTTTGGACACGAGTATTCGCACGAGACGCATGTACAAGTATAATCTTTGATGGTACATACACGGCAGAGAAGTTGAGCCCGAGGTTGGAAACTGCATGAACAACGGAAGAGGCGCAACGTTGACGAGCGGTGAGCACATACGCGCAAATACTGACCGAATATCCATGAAGATTCATCAATAGTCTGGTAACTAACGGTATACCAGTCGCGTGTATGTGTATGCAAGAATCAAAACGCACGAATGAGAATGTGTGTTCCACTCGGAGCCCGCACGGCTAACGAGACGCCATTCTGGTAGTGGAGGCACTCGGGTGTGCTTGCGCCAAGTGGCTTTTCGTATGCAGCCCCCTCGTGTACTCCCGAGGCCTTCCAACCTCTCTCAATGCATTCTGTCTGACTCGGATATGTCTCTCTCTCTCTCTCTCTTTCTCGCGCGCCCTCCCGCCTTTGCCACCATTGTGCTCGTTCCAACGAACAGGGCTCTCCGGTTATGGTATGTCAAACTTTGGTGAATCGATACACCCGGGCCAACGTTGATACCGGAGGGAAGCTAAGAGAGAGGTAGACGAAGAGGTACGGATGAGGATATCCTTTGCTAATTCCCAATATATATATATACATATATATATATATATATATATATATCCTACTCTTTGGGTTCTTTCTCTCAACAATTACGGAAAACGCCAGCTCTATTCGTCAAATATCCACACGATAAGCCCAAACAAGCCCCTACTCGAATTCCCTATCTTTTAAATCAGCAGCACATGGCTGATAGTCCCCTTAAAGAGAGCTAGTTGAACAGTTGGTGGCAGTCTCCGGTAGGGTAGCCAAGCCCTCAAAAGCCCCGAATGTCAGTGGGAGCTGCCTTGACAATTTTCCACCCGGTATATGCTCTGCTGAATGCGGAGAACCAAAGCTCGGAGCATGGAAGCGTGAAGGAGTATAAGACATGCAACGGAAGGCCGGAAAACATGGAGGAATCGAACAAGCCTGAGTCAACTCGTGAGCCACGGGGTCAGGCAACGTATCCAGGTCAAGGAACATGCAAATCGAGAAAGCCCATCAAGAATGAACGAATTGATGGGAGACGAATAAAGAGGAAGATTGGAGTAGCAGCAAACGCGACAGGCACAAGCTCACGTTTAGATGATGATGTGCGTCATTTGAATTGTAGTTTATCTCAACGATAATAAAAGATCTCGGGAAAAGAAAAGCCGATGGAGAATGGACAGACCTGCATCGATTGGAGGATTTGTTCTTTGTCGATGCATAGTCTGTTTCCTTTTCAACGTCACTTGAGCCAAGCGATGAATTCTTAAGAAAGTCTGGGTATCTCGCCGCGTTAAGTCCTCCACCAGAATTCGTCAGTGCGTTCACTCTGCCCAATATATCTCAGTTGAATCTTTCCACCTGATCTGCTCATATTCTCCGGCAAATGGACAGCATGATTATACGTGCACATATTGAAGGCTGCTCGGGCCATCCATTTTCATCCATTACATCGCGAGATGCCACATGCACAGCAGTAGGCATCCGACGTGGATGCATACACGCATGGACCACCGGATTTCAGCCGCGTTATCAGCTCTCAATTGGGGCTAATATGCCCGGATGACTACAGAGAGAGGAGAAAGAGAGCGAGTGGACGGTGATGAGCCGAAGGATCGAACTCCGTGTGGAATGAGAACGAACGCGGGTAATGGTTGAGGACGAGAGTGGTAGATGGAAATGTGCCAATCTTGGCTCTCCACCGAGTGGCCCGTCGTCATTCGTAGCCTCTCAATATTTAGGATTCATTTCCAACATATTCTTTATTCCCCTTCATATGTCCATGCGGGTTTTACTCTTCTATCCCTTTCACTGCCGCATCTCAAACTTGGCATATCGCTATTCCCAGCTTCTTGAGTAGCCTTCCAGAGTGTTGCCTTCGGGAAATTCTCCAGTTACTGCACACTGATACTCATGCAGATATTGTCATAAGGATCCAATAGGATTCCTATGTCCCTTGCTCCATTGGATCCTCATACTAAACGTTATTAAATGAGGACTTCTTATGTGCGGGGTCTCTAACAAATCCCTATAGACACGTGGGTGCAATTTGAGACTCTCAAACACATTTGTGCACGGAATTACGAAAGGATATTTTTTTTTCTGGCAGATTCAACAAATAGCAGTTTGAAATTTCAAATAAAAAAATTCTCAAACGACGCCAACCGGGAAATAGCACGGAATCCACTTGGATTCCAATGTGCCCTCCCTACGTGTGGCATCCCTAACGAATCCCCATAGGGATGTGGGGATTTTCCAATAAATTTTTGCACGGGTACGTCTACTGCGAACACCATCAGCCGACCCGCCTCGAAAAATCCAATTTTCCTCGTCCGATGGACAAGCGCAAATACGGAAAAGGTCGGCAGGTGTACAATGATCTACTATCCTGTCCAGCTACCCCCATTGTACACGTTGAAACAGCGCAGAATAACTATGTCGAGTGAGTTCACCAGCGAAAACTCATATACCCGAATACATTGAGTTATTGGATTATTCTCTCGGTGTAACCGAGTCGCGGCATGCAGGAACGTGCAACGTCGAGGCTATTATGCGACTCGTAAAAAACAATTTCGGAACTGTCGATCACTCTCTCATGATCTTGAATCTTGCACGATCACCATGGCAACAATACTTTACTCTTCACCTCTCCACATTATTATACGAAGCGTTTTGTTTATTTTCAAGCGATGATTGTCTTCTCAAAGCATCCAACGCGCGATATACCTGGGTCGGATAATATCCAACTGATTAATTGCCAAAAATATAGCCGCAGGTATGGGACTGAGCACACGAGTGCACCAGCCCGTGCGCAAGGGAGTCCGAGCCAATACGTAGCAACAATAGGTGTTCGCGCCCCGAAGGTACGACACCGTGGCTGGTAATACCATACACGCGAAGTGTGCGATGCATTTATCGCGCAGACACACACACACACACACACGCGCATACGCACATTTGTACGCGCGTCCTCCGTACATAATTTATGCGGTATACAGAGGTGAGCGCAGATGTCTGAAACAGCTGGTCGATCGTATGCTCGCTTTGCTTTCGTGCCTAGGAAACACGAAACACGCGCGCTCATGTGACGTCACAAGACGGGGAGAGAGCTCCAGAGAGAGAGAGAGAGAGAGAGAGAGAGAGAGAGAGAGAGACTGAGGCAAAAAGAGATACAAATACAAGGCCTAGTGCACACACGTCGCCCTCAGATGCATAGATTGTACACATTTTTTTACTTCTTTAGTTATGTTGAGTTTTTATTCATCCCTTCATATACCCTTCTCCCTAACTCTCTCTCTCTCTCTCTCTCTCTCTCTCTCTCTGTCTTTCTCTTTCTATTGCTATCTCTCTCCTTCTCTCTCTATATCGCTATTTCTCTCCGTCTCTCTCGCTCTCTAGAACTACTGTGCCGACGAGGTCAATGAACTCTCTCGTCGTCGCCCCTCATCGACGCGGGCATTGCGTCTGGCTCATTCGGTACGCCATTTTAGTACACCCGAACTGAAACCACACAAAATTTCGACCTTTCTCATTCCTTACTCATTCCTTCCTCTGTTAAAATTGGAAAGAACAAAACCCGCTAGTGGAGGGTTTTGTTTGAAGTTCCAGGGGGTGAAACCCCGTTTTTCGGTCAACGTTTTTCACGAATATCCAAACAAAAAAAAAGCATAGAAGCCGAAGAACGTCACCGCGTGCTGTTTGTACAAGTAGATTGAATTTTTTACCGTTCACTTTTCAACTTCAACGATACTTACCCCGATTCTAGCGAAACTCCAAGGCCGCACTAACGAGCTTGCGAGGATTACACATGCCAACTCTGTTCGAACGCTTACCTGCAACACAAGTTAAAAAACCAAGGAAATATAAAAACGTGTTTTTGTTTTTCGAGCCAATGAAATAATTTTACAAATTATGCGAGCATGGCGCATATGTGTATCGACCAATGCAAATGTAAGGTATAACGTAACGAAAGACATATCAGATGGGGCGAAAAGTTTATCAATTACGAGTCATCATAGGAGCCTCGGGAGAGAAAGAGTCTTGGATCGTTTTTTTGTGTGCCTTCCGGCTTTGGTTTTTCTCAACTTGACGCAAAGTCTTGCTAGGTACATGAAAAATGCGTAGAAACGAGTCTTGGACATGGTAAACCTGTGGGGCTCGGCAGTAACCCGTATAACACACGGCACGTGACTCTTCTGAAAGGACAAATCATATTTTTACTTGCCCTCTGTGGGTGTGTGTTTGAGAGAGATATGGAGGACGAGAAGAAACAGGAAGGGAATAAGATGGTGGTTTACTGCAGCAACGTTTGTTGCGATGAGGCAGCAATGAGGGCAAGCAAATAAAGACCCCAATATCTCTGCGCGTGTGTGTATAGGGTGATTCATAGCTATTGGAGTTCCCTTTCTAAGCATGTAGGGTATTGCGTGCAAGACACTTTTTTTATAAGTCGGGCGACAACAATTAGCCAAGACATTCCGAGTGGATTCTGCGCTATTTCGATTGCGATTCTGCGCAATTTGTCGGATGGAGGACAAAAAGTATCCTTTCATGATCCCGTGCATACATTTGTTGGGCAGTCCCAAGATGCACCCACATCTCTGCAGGAATTTGTTAGGGACACCGCACATAGGGATTCATTAGGATCCATATCGATTGTTCACTATTTCTCGATGATGAACGCCGTTTGAAAATTCTTACCAGTTCCGAATCGAAAATATGGTAACGTCACGATAAAAAAAACTTGGTGTGTCGAAACATAACCTACACGTTCCGTGAGCATGTTGAGCAGTCGGGTAAGTTGGGCAATGGAAATATCTGGAAAACTAAGCACGGCACGCGGGCGTATCAAATGGCGGAAAGAGCGGTATGGGGGAGGTCAACACATCACGCCAACGCCCGTTGACATGCGGCGCACGAGACGGTAACACGGGACGTTTCATTATATTTGCACCCAAAAGTAAAAAAAAAACGTGATTAAAAGATTTTCTTCTACCATTGTATGAGAAAAAAATAGTTCAAAGTGCAATGCAATTAATGGTAATGTTTAAAAATCTCACTAATTAACAAACAGCTGTTGGTTTATTACTGCATTGTACCAAATCATGTTGCATGCGTCTGATTTTTCAATGCAATTCTTACTTTGCTCAACTTACCTCATACTCATGCTCAACTTACTCCACTATCGGGGCAGGGCGAGCAAATATGGCCTTAGTCATTTGAGAGCGATTATCTGTGAAACAATAAGTTTCCCAAATAAATTTTCTATTGACCAAAGTAGGTTTCATTTTTACACGGCAGACTGTTAAGGAATTACAGGGCGATAATTCCAAACTTGCTCAACACGCCCCTCCCTACCCTACGTGTATGATGATATTATGTCGAAGTGCAGTAAAATGAATAACAAACAATAATTGAAGTGTATTTTTAGTGATGTCATTAAAATTGATTTTTAAGATATACTTTTTTCAGCGGTAAACATATTTTCCTTACACTCCAACGATGTAAAATCCAATACCATCCCTATATGCTCACTAAGGGAACCCTGATAATTATGAATCAGCCTGTACACGAACTCATACGTTTATTTGCCCACGAAGTCGCGACACACGCACGCAGCTATCCCGAAGTTTATCAAGGGAGTGGTCGTGTAGTCAAAGTATACGCGCCGCTCCAATAATACATACACGATTGCGCGGAGTGCACTCGAAAAGGCGATACACATACGCACTCGTTGGATGCAGGAAACAGAGATGTCCGCCACGCGCGATCGCCTCGACAGTAGAGAATAAAAGGCACTTTATCAATCATAGCCTGAACGGTCACGTAATATACGTGCGCGCGCGCACACATACACACATGCATGCGAGGGCTCCGATTCGACACTCGATCCGGTTTGCAATTCGAGACGTCGCGTTTTCCGGTGCGATCCTCCGATCGCAATTTTTGTCCCTACCGGGGTAATAACGAACGTGTCCGAGGCCGGATATCGAAGAGGAGGTACGTTATTTTTACGCGCCACACACTATTACGGCAACACCGCACCCTCGAGAAGAGCGCGCGCGTACACACAAGTACTCGCTGCCCGGCGAGGCCTTTAAACGCGAGCATATGTGACGTTCTCGAGCGCTTCTATGGTAACATGTGTGCCGTTATCGCTGTTGCAGGGATTGCGTGACTGGATACTGGACTTTATTATGGGAGGGCTATATATACGCACGATTTTTTTTATTTTTCATGTATTAAATAATAAACGAAAATTATTGAATTTCGCGTGTGGGCGCGAACTACTGTGACATTCTTTACTACTTGTACTGCAAATCCATGTGTGTTATTTGTTACACGTACGGGGACGTCCATTAATTACGTGAGGTGTTTTTTCTTTAACTTGAAGCCTCCCTCCTGCCCCTGGTGAGATTTGGTGAGATGTGGAAGCACCTGCTAGTAAGCATTCTAGATATTTTTCTATCTAGAATGATTTAAGTCTTAAGGTGTCCATATTCGCACCCTGTACCTTACAAAATGTTATAATAGTATATTTTCTGAATTACAAAGTTGACGTGAGATTTTCATTGACCCCCGTCCCCCCGCCCCCTAAATGAGATTTTCCCAGACCCCTGCCTCCCATTTGAAGCTCACGTAATTAATGGACGTCCCCTAAGGTGTATAATTTTAGGAATTTACACGTGTCAATGCCGTACACAACTTGAAAAAACGCACTTGTGGGTGTTATAGAGAATTCAAATACAAATTTGGTGGGTTTTTTCAAACACTTGAAGCGCATTAAATTTTGGCACGTTATTGCTATCATATTCAAAATATGCGAAACGTGTTAATGCAGATATCAAACGTGTCTTGACCCACCGCCATCACCCGGGGTCAGAACGACCCCAAGCGCAACTTTAAGCCGTTGCCGGCAACTTTTTATAATAAATCACTCATTTTTCATAACTATCGTTCTTTATTTCACTCCAAAATGGCTCTTCAGATATAAGAATTAATTCCTTTTTTGCAACGCCCACTGTGAAGCTATTTTTTACCTTAAACTATTATACGTCAAGAGTATCAGCCTAAAATGTTATGAAAAAAAAAATGAAAATTGTAAGCTATGATTTTTTTTTAGTAAAAAGGGCTTTTTTACGTATTGACCCTTTGCTGATTTTTTCAATGTTAATTATTTTTTAATTATAGATATTCAATTTTTAAGAAAATATTTCGTACTGAGTTATCGTATATCTATTTGGTTGAATATTTGAAATATCTTTGCAAAATTACGTCAAAAGCAAACATTTTCAGACAATAGTGATCAATGTCGTTACGCAAACAAAAATGATTATGAAATAAAAAACATTGGTTCCCATTGAAAAAACCGAAGTTGACTGTGAAAAAACCTTGAAAATTGCCACTAAATAAAAAAAAACAACCGACACTATAAATTTTGTTCCTCAAAACTCTGAAATTGTTGTTCGAAACATTTTTTTCCTAAAATGCTTACCTTTCGGGATAATTGGTTGTGCCAATTTGAATGGTACACCCTGTGTATATGTATTGGACTAACGAACGAAAGGGCACTGTCCACTCGACCGCGCGCTCTGAACATAATGTAGGTTGCGACTTTTTACGTGTATGCGCCGCAGCAGCATGCACACAAACGCGAAATCCACACGAGCGCATATTCGGTATTTAATGTACGTAACGTGTATACTTATGCATTCGCGAGTGGACTGGTTTTATACGCGATCCAATTAACTGCTTATTCCGTGGCACGTGTGTGTTGTTGCGCCGCGCACTCTCGCCCCAACATGTCGCGCAAAACGCGGATAGATGACGAGGCCGAGAGCGCGAGCGCGCGAGAACCGACATAACAGAGCAGATTTGAGGGAAAAAAAGGAAACTGGAAGGAAAAAAAAATTATAGAAATGCCGTCGTCGGTTCGATGGAGTCTGGTGGAAAAAAATAGCTCGTGATTTGACAGAGTGCCGCTGACAGAACGCAACGAGACAGTCAATCAGTCATTCAGTCAAGGAAAAGATATCTAGTAATCAAGAGCGTTATATAGAAACCTACAGGGTGGCCCGAAAAGTGATGTCTAGATGTCTCTTATAAATACCTATCCGAATCACCATGGTGCTGAAGTTCGCATCGTTGCAACGCAACGGAAATTCTTCTTGATTCTCTTAATATTTTATTTTTATTACTATTTAACATATTTTTTGCCGGTTTTGGTTACAGATTTTTAATAAGGATCCTCGAAAATGTTTTAGAAATTTTCGGAATCTGAATGCGCGAAAAAGAAAAATTGGCAATACGAGGATAACATATATTCGTTGCAGTCCAACGATGCAAAGTTCAATACCATGAATCCAACCCCCCCCCCGGCAAAAATTTCTTAGGGATACCGAAATTCCGATTAGATCCTGATCGGGATATGATACGGATTCCCTAGAAGGGGTGTCCTCATTGGAATCCAGATGACGCCGACTGCGTAGCATAAGGTGGAGACGTCGTGACAAGAATTTGAAATACGTATTGAATACATTTTTCATAGAAAATTAAATACATATTTTCTTAGTTCGAACGATCTCCATTTAATTTAAATATAATTACTTAGAATAAATAACCTATATTAGTTTTCTCCAGGAAATATAAGGCTTTCAAGGTCTATATATTGTTTTGACGAAAATTGTTATTAAATGTAAAGAATTTCGTTCGAAATTCTGTTATTAAAATACATTAGTTTTCACAGTTATACCGTAGCATCAATTTTTACCTAATCTTTTTCAGATCCTTGAATAAATGATTTCAGAAAACGTCCAGTGTCTCCAGCTGATACGGATTGGTATCTCATGGTGATTTTTACATTCATCCCTAGGATCCGATTCGATATCGAACTAGATCTTGTTCTAGAAGTTCGGGATTCTAGCCTGGATCCTATGCAAAGTTTCTATTTGGATTTCAACTAGAGTCCTTAATAGTTCCGGATTAGGATTCTGGCTGGAATCCGATTTGTGAGCGTTACATTTCGCTGCCGGATCCGATCCGATGTCCGACTGGATCCCAATTGAGAAACCAGAATCCTAGACCGAATCGGACTGTATCCATAACAATATTTCTGCACGGACCCCACGTATGTCCTAGTATCTTTTTTAGTTTTCGAAAAAAAAAAACTTTTTTTTATTTCCTCTTTTGTGTATGTATTTTCTGCGCGATCTTTTTTACTCGTGTTATCGTTATGAAGTGCACTGTTAAGCAATAAATAAATGACCAACTGAACGCTAACGTCTAATTGTGATCAAAAGTTTGAAAAATCGATTCGAGAGCATCAGTCACTGAAGTTCAAACGATAAAAAAAAATACTATTATAAATGACTCCCAATTGCTTTTAAAAACTTCAAAAACGTACGTACACAAAAAAAAGAAGAAAAATCTCCGCTACAGAAAAACGCGACAAAAAATAAAATGATTTTCTCTCGAAAAGTGATAAGGATCGTAGAACATACATGGGGATAATTCGGATAGGTATTGATACCAGGCATCTGGATTTTCATTTTGGACGTCACTTTTCAGGCCACCCTGTATATGTAAAATTATATATGAGACTCGCACGAGCGCGTTTCAAGATTTTTTTTTTTCCATAGTGTGCTCACATCAGCCTCTCTTCCTGCCCGGGCATAACGAACTATTGTTAAAAGTTTCGGGCCTCTCCCGAACGAAATGAGGATTGCCTCTCGATCCGTTCAGTTTTCCTACTTCATCACTTCCACCCTCTCTCGTCGCGATAAATCTTTCTTTTCTTCTCCTTATTTGTCTCACTCGTGCTCCTACCATTCTCTCCCCAGCCACTTGCCCTCGTGGCGTCTCTTTCTCAATCTTGACGAAGAATCTTGAGATGCGAAAGAAAAGGTTACACAATTGAGAGACTACGATCGACGGAGGGGAAAAGGGAAAACATACATTTCAGCGTAGCTTGAGCAATCTTACAAATTCCTTTGGCCATGACAAATTCGTTTTTTTCTTACGTTTTTGACAGCAACGTTTTTCCGAAGTACGATTAGACCGATAAAACTTTTACGTCGATACGATTTTGGATTATCGTACATTGCGCGATTCGGCTTAGCTTGGATGATGTTTTTTTTTTTTTTTTTTTTTTTTTCAAGATGCGCAAATTGTCGCGAAAATTGCCGCCAACGCGGCACTCGTATCGTCGTTTCTTCGGCTAAACTTCGTCACGTTGTCGTACGGCACGCTCGTTCGTTCGCAATTATCGTCGTCATTACCATAAATCGTCGCGTCTCATTAGAGACGCCTATTGTTTGGCACATATCCATCTCGTCGTCATCATAAATGCCAAGGTGGCTGTACTCGTTGCACAGCAACTTTCGATGTCGCAGGAATTTATATGAATAAATCCGAGTCGATCGAAAGTTGATGATTTTTGTGTTTACACATATATACCTATATAGTCAGGACAGTTCAGAAAAGAATTTAACTTTTTCTTTTGGGCGGTACCAAATAATGTTATTAGACGAAAAAATAAATTCTTGATAAAATCAGTTCTATAGATCAATTTTAACAGGAGGTACAATTTATTTTTATGACGTTGAAGTGTGCATCGTTCTAACACATAAAAAATTCATAATTTTCAATCTTTCAAATTCTTTTTTTGTCCGCTTTGCACGGTGAAAATCACTTAAACGTTTTCCCGTATTCTCATTAGAGATTCACGTTCCAATTTGCAAAGAAACGGCTTTGGATAATGATAAAAGTAATTAAATGAAAAATAAACAAACGAAAAATTGCTGCATTCCGCCGATGCAAACTTCAACGACATCCATTTGAAGGGAGAACATTCCTTTAGGCAGCCAAAAATAAACGAGTTTGAAAAAAAATGTTATGGCAAAACTGTTTATTCTACCTAATTCAAATTTTATCTACATATTGTTACATCTTTTAATTTTCCAAAAAAAATTTCATGGCGACTGTGGAACACTTGCTTCAGAGACGGTTGCCGCCTGAGTTGTTCCACGGCGTACAATCTAGCGTTTAGTGTATTGATTTGAAACGTCAAAGCTAAAAACTTTTAGTTTTCCAAGACCCACGTGCTCTCTGTGAACCTAAAACATCTAAAGAAAAGAAAAAAATCGAAACATGGTACGTGTTTGAAAAAATATTCTATTTTTCCATTCAATTTTCACTATAGTATTTGTTAAAAAAAACACAGTTTTACGAAATCATTTCCAATGAACTTGAGGTTTATATAGACGGTAATTATTTTATGTAAAGGTGAGCAAAATTTCAAAATGATGAATCAGATATGTTCTAAGTTATCTTGTACGGGGTTCACGAAAAAGTGGTTTTCAGGAAAACACGTTCGAAGTTTCAAGACTCAAAAGTGTTATAACTAAATGTCCTACCGATTGATCTGCGATTCCGGGGCCAAAAAGTAGATCGTCAATTACTTCGTGGAGGTAATTTCCGGCCATGAGCTCTTCTTTTACGTTATAAAGGAGTCTCCTTCTCCAAAGCATTTTCCCAGTTCTCGCTCAAATTCACACTTTCCAGCGTCTCGATTAAAAAGAGTAGAAAGAACGTCAAATGGTGCGAGATTTTTTTTTACCGTGTACCAACACACTTTGCTATGGCAACGAAGAAGAAAAACATCGATTTTTTTTTTTGGTATCACGCTATGCCTATCTATGGAGAATGATAGACCGTACGTGAAATGTCCATAAAGTCTGGTGGGGAATGCAGCAATTTGTAAAACCAACATTGTCCGGATATCCCGGCGATATAGCAGACATGTATATATGTATGTCCTGGTACAGCGATAGTGTTTAAATGCCATATGCAGATACGCCATATATATATATATATATGCAAACAGCTTCGAAGTACAGAAGTGAATCGAGTAACCCGGGTAGCGCAGGCACCGGTAAATCCACACCAAAACGAAACGTCGATTTACGTAACGTGAAGAGCCCTTCTCGCGAACTCTCGAGACCCCCTCGGCTAGTTTCCCGCATCTACGTATACCTATGTATGCGGGATACGTGAAAATCTATAGGACACGTGTACTGGGGGGGTATTCGATGGACCGAACGTAGCGACGAAAGAGAAATGAAAGATGGGGATATACGAATAGAGGAAAAGAGGAGGAGAGAGAGGGCTGGTTAAGGGGTATAGGGGACAAAGTGCAGACTGGTCGTACCAGAGATTGGAACGATAATCGAACGAATCCGATTGATTCGTGCTGCGGCAAACTTCGATTTTGCACCGATTCGCTTACGATTCGGATCTCTTGCAGTTGGGAGAGAGACAGAGAGAGAGAGAGAGAGAGAGAGAGATATGGGGTTGAAGTTTGCATCGTTGGAATGCAATGAAAATTATAATTTTGCTAATGTTCAAATTTCTTTGGCAAATTGGTCTTTTAAGTCGATTATTTAGAGACGTAGAATTCAAATCTGATAAACAATATTCTGCAAAATGATAAAAATGCGGTAATAAAAATGTAAAAAAGAAATTTTGTTGCGTTGCAACGATGGAAACTTCAAGACCATAAGAAAGAGACAGAGAGAGAATGAATTTTCCCGTCTTCGACTTTCTCCATCTAAAAAAAAGGAGGTACGATTATGGGGTCGAATCCAACTTTCGGGCCTGAAATTTGTACGGATGTTGACGAATACGTTATGCACCCTTTGGAAAAAATTGAGCTATATTGACCGTCCAGTTCTTTCGTAATAAAATTGCAAAGACGAGCACTTTGAGCTAGTGAAGCCCGTCGTCTTATGGAGACGGTCGACCGGAAGTGCGGTGATCACGGTTTTGCTACTCACGTATCCAACTAAGCTCGTTGGAAAACTGAAATTTGATAAATTAGACATAATAGATATTGTAAAAAATCGAAAATTCGAACTTCACCGTGTCGTTCAAGCACTACATTATAAAACGATTTCAACTTCTGGTTGAAACCGTTTTATCATAATGACGCACTAGTACCCATAGACTTGCCAACGTCGGGCATAACATCTGATTCGTTTGGCGAGCATAACCTAGCTCTGTAGTGACAGTTTTTGTTGTCGCTGGCTAGCGACAGCCAATCGTATGCACGATCAGAAGGGAGCCTCTTATTGGCTGACTCTAGGTAACGACAACGAAAACGGTCGCTACCGAGTTACAGAATCTCGGTACTGCTTGGAAATCGTCGTAAAGACTCTAGAGTTGTTGAGGATCTAATTTTTCAGTTTTGATTAGTGAATATGCAATAAATAAAATATTTACCACGAATTTGGCACTTTGGGATCGGCAATGCGAATATTCAACATAAATTAACACAAGTCAGAACACCCGTGGGGTGACATAAATGTAGTCTCTTTGTTGACCCTGACGGAGTAGTTGTACCTCCTTAACATCGTATTCCAACGATTCAAACTTCAATCTAATAAAGTAGCAGCTTGTCCACTGAAACAGTGCCCTCGCGGTTACGCAACAGTCGACACGACACAGTGGATCGCTCGAGAAGTATAAGCTGCGAGAGACACGGAGGACGAGGCAAGAGGAAGGGGGAGGGCAGAGGAAGGGATGATGGTTGGCGAGCACTAGGAATTGCACAAAAGCAAAAGAAGCCAGTGCTCACTTCACGCGAGAAGCGTTAAGTGCAACGAGGTGGCTGCACTCTCCCATCGTGGTTGCTCTGCATCCCTACAGACGATGTCTCTCTCTCTCTCTATATATATATATATATGTATATTCACTGCCCTCTCTATCTCTCTCTATCTCTCGGGTCTCTCGGTGTAAAAGCAATTAGCTCCTCGCAGGAGCGGTCTATAGTTAGGAAACGGTTAGTTCTCGCGAGTGTGCGGCGTCGTTGAAACGAGCCTTTTGCGACGTGGTAACCAAGCCTCTCTCTCTCTCTCTCCATCTCTCTCTCTCTCTCTCTCTCTCTCTCTCTCTCTCTCTCTCTCTCTTGTCGATGGCCATTACAACGGTGATGGTCCTGAGCACCTCATCTACCTACGCAGCTAATTATCGGGCGAAAGAGACCACGGCACTTCTGAAGTACATTTTTTTTTGGTCCGATAATTCCGAGCGGAAGACGATCAAGGGGGGAAAAAGAGCTAGGGCTAGAGGAGCGAGAGAGGAAGCGGCAATTGGTAGAGAAGTGTGAAAACTTTGGTAGAAATGTGAAGATGAGGTGAATTGTATCGAATAAAGGGTGTAGTGAATTCTTCTTCGGATCCATTGACGAAAGCAAGATCGAAGATCTGGGGAAGGAAGCTGCAGAGAAATAGAGGTCGCTCGTTCTCATCTCAGAGAGAAGAGGAGCCCTCCGAGAGTCATCCGAGAAGAGTGTCTTATCAACCAATTAGAGGGTGAGAGGAACGAGGCAAACTGAAGGAGCCCGGAAAGATTTCGAGACCGAGTGAGTTGAGGGAAAGAAAGGAGAAAAAAATAAAAGCGAAATGGACGGTAGGGAATGAGAGGAGGACGAGAGAAAGAGAGAGAGAGAGTATACGAAGTATACGAAATAAAAGGGAAGAAGGTAAAAGGGACAACAAAGGTGGGTTGCACCTAGTCTCTTCTTCGGGGGCAACTGCCGTGTTGGTATTGCGAAACAGCTGTGGGGCTGCACGTAGTGTCGGTGAACGATGGAAGGGCCGGGCGTCGACGTCGTACTCGATGCGCCGAAGCGAGAGAGCCCGCGAGAGAGAGAGAGAGAGAGAGAGAGAGAGAGAGAGAGAGAGAGAGAGAGAGAGAGAGAGAGAGAGAGGGAGAGAGAAAGAGTGAAAGCAACGATGCGAGAGCGAGGCAGAGCGAGAACGCGAGGGAGGGAGGCAAGGGATGAAAAGAAAGCTGGGCAATGAAGCGAGATGGACTTGAAGCGTGAAGAAAGGAGAGGAGAGCAAGAGGAGGAAAACGAAGTAGGAGCTACGCGAGTAAGACTGCCATTCGTGAAAGGGGTTGAGAGAACAGTAGACACGAGAGAGCGATGAAAAGAGCGAGGTAGAGGGAGAGAAGGAGAAACAGTGAAAAAAGAGGGAGCCAAAGAGAGGTGGAGTGATAGGGGGAGAGAGAGAGAGAGAGAGAAGCTGCATGGGAAGGGGACGATAAAGGCATGGCAGGGAATCCGGCAACGTTGCTCGGTCGATAGAAGAGTGGGACCTGCTCAATGTGGCAACATCGCGCGGCGTCTGCTTTAATCCAGTGGCTCTCATTCAAGGGCTCGTGGCCCTTCCCACCTTCTTCTATACTCATATATATGGATTGAGAATTAAATGCCTGAATTACCGCCGTTATTGAAGTATTCCTCTTGCGGAGGACCGTATTTTGTGGGCGCATGAGCCAGGGCCCTTTTGAATGTCGTTGAAGTTTGCATCGTTAGGATGCAACGAAAGTTATTATTTTTTTTATTTTCAAAATTTCTTTTGGCCGTTTTGAGCCACGAAAATCATGCAATCATTTTTTAGGATTCTTATTTAGCGATCTAAAACCTCAATTTACAAAGTATAACTTTGGATAATAACGAAAAAACAAGTAGTTGAGCAGAATTTTCGTTGCATTCCAACGATGGAAACTTCAACCCCAACCCTTTGAATCATTAGTTGATTATAGTGGCGCTTAATAAAAATAAGTTACAATAAATTATTATTATACCCAACGATAAACAGGAATTAAAAATTTCGCATAAACTTTGTAGATTTAGATATCTTTACATGTTCTCTGACAATTCGCGTTTATGAAAATTCTTCTGCTAATCACATTTTTCTTAGTTTTATCATTAATATTTGCATTAAACCTTCGGTGAACCTCTGGTTTTATTGTCGTTACGGATTCTTAAGAATTTTGACATGTTTAGAGCAGTTTATATCAGACATCTAGTTATTTAGTAGATAAATTGTCAGATGGAAATGTGGCCAGCTTGTCGTCGCCATGAAGAGCTGGATAAATAAAACGATTTTTAAAGTCGTCATTATTGTTAAAAGTTCGGTAACTTGACTTTAAAATTTATGAGTATACTGAGATGTATTACTTAATTGTGGACAAAAATAGTTAATTGTTATGACATTGAAGTTTGCATTGTTGGAATGCAGCAAAAATTCTTCTTTATTCATTTTTTCTTCATTTTTAGTACTTCTTCTTCCAATTTTAAGTTATCGAACGTTAATAAGGATCTTTAAAAATGTTTCAGTGATTCTTATAGACTGAATGCGTTAAAAAGTAAATTGGGGAATACGAAAAAAAATCGTTGCATCCCAACGATGCAAACTTCAATACCATTAATTGTTAAATATTCGGGTTCGTGAAAGGAATACCTCAAATCCACACATATATACACGTGGCGAACGCGATTTTGATACTATTCACCCTTGAGGATCGTCCTCATAGCCTATTGTATTTAAACTCAAGATTGCATGAGCCCGAATGACTTTAAAATTATTTTTGAATGAATGCCATCTCATTTATACGAAGATCATTTCAATGGCCGTCCTCAAAACACCGAGTGTTGAACGATGTTACGTAAATATCGCGAATTTAAAATGTCATTTTGCAGCGTTTCTGAAGCGCCTTGTCGTTGGGCTTAATATTATGAGTAAAAAAAAAAAATTAGGAAGAACGAGTTCGAGATGGTGATTTCCCATTGTTTGTCCCCGTTGCTTCACGAGCACGATATCGCTTTTGAGGGCTCCTCACTTGAGGACACTTGTAACTTCCTCGTCTCCTCGTGATTACATCCAGAATACTGAGTTTTTTTCTTTGCTTCGTTGGGCGAGGGAGATCGTCCGGAGGAAAATTCAGGAAAAATGGCAATGGCGAGAGTGCGTAGCGGAAACGATTGCTGATGAAGGATGCTGAAGATGGCATTGTTGGAATGCGCTGTATTCTTTTTAATGAGCAGTTTTTTTTATGGATTTAAACTACACTTATCAGCTCAACGTTTTGCGATTCTCATTGGGGATATGAAGAAAAAGATTCCGAATGATAGCGGCGATGAAGACCTGAACAAAAATTAAGACGAATTTTCGTTACAAAGATCCGAATATTCGTGGAGTCTTTCATTGATCCTGCACACAATTGTGCATTTCATGATTTTGTACTACAAAATTTAATTTTTTTAGAAAGCTACCGACGCGAAGAGCTGTCCACTTGTGCAAGGAAGACGAGGCTGAAGAACGCCAGGGTGAAGACATTTTTGCTTTTCGCACGTCAGGAACAGTTTTCTTCGAGTAGACACCCACGCACACTCTCAGACACACGAAGGTAAGGTGAAGAGCCGCAGGCGCTCTGAGTGCCTCTCGATGTCTCGACTGATTTTAATGTCTGTCTCGTCAACTCAAAAAAAAAGATATCTCTTTTTTCTATTTATTCTTTTCACTTTATCGACTTCGGCTCCGGAGCTCTTTTTTCCACTATTTTTTTCCTCCGGCGTAGGCAAGAGGCTGGATGAGAGCAGTCTCGAGGGAAGTTTTCCGAAGCCCCGGGAAAGTGTATGCCCGGGATATAAAGCGGATACCGAGGAAGCAAGAGAGAGAGAGAGAATGAGAGAGAGAGAGAGAGAGAGAGAGAGAGAGAGGGCTAGAGCACAACATCGCGGCTTTTCATCAGCGCTCAGTCGTATACAGCTTGGAAGAAGGAGCCCAGTGAAAGAGAGACTCCTCGAGTCTCGGGACATCAAGACTAGGCAACGCCATGTTTTTTTGCACTTTCGTCATCCGTTCCATCTCTCTCTCTCTCTCTCTCTCTCTCTCTCTCTCTCTCTCTCTCTCTCTCTCTCTCTCGCTCTCTCTCTCTCTCTCTCTCTCTCTCTCTCTCTCTCTCTCTCTCTCTCTCTCTCTCTCTCTCTCTCTCTCTCTCTCCTCTCTCTCTCTCTCTCTCTCTCTCTCTCTCTCTCTCTCTCTCTCTCTCTCTCTCTCTCTCTCTCTCTCTCTCTCTCTTCTCTCTCTCCCTCTTTCGCTCTCTCTCGTTTTCTATATCTGTTCGCCTCGACTCTTAGAAACTTTCTTTCTCTAGACTTTTTTCGACCTGCATTCGTCTGCGTCTTCCACTGCAGTCCGATTGGCTGAACTCCGACTTCTTCAGGTTTTCAAGTGTCTCGTACCGATTCGTTGCTTCAGCCACTCGACCCACAGTCGTACCACTGCCATCAGGTCAATGATACGAATTAACATGAAGATACGTAATAAGCGGAGAGGGAAGTGAAGTTGGCTGGGGCCAGTACTCGGATGGGTGGCCCGCTTGCAACCGAGAGAGTCTCTAAGGAACCGGAAAAGAAATTACTAGTGTGGGATCGAAAGTGGGAGGAGCAAAAAAGGAACACGAGAAGGAAAAGATTTTGATACATGCATATCGAATTGCAAGGTAACCTCCCAAACGGGAGTTTACCCTCTCAGTACTGACGTTACACCCGTCACGTATTGGGGCAGTATTCTAGACTATAAAATTGAAAAAAAAAATCAATTTTCTTTGGCATTTTCTTGAAGTTATAGTGATTTAAATACTGCCGGATTGAGAGGCCACACCGGCGCGAATAAGACAATCAGAAGATTCTAAGGAAGCTGGAAATGCTCGCAGGGAAGAACGAGCTTGAGTAAATCATCATCTCGAAGTCGAGGAAGAGACAGTTTACAAGACAGGAATTGTCGAAGAGATACTTAGATAGTTGCGATTGGCTAAAATTGTAATCAAAACTTTAAACGCCTTTTTTTCAAAACTACTTTTTTCAACTTGGTTGACATAAACCTCAAGTTCTATTCATCCGACTGACTTCAAATTTGATATGGACCTTCAGTATATATCCCTCTATGGTTTGTACCGCGGGCATTCCGAAGTTATTATTACTATTAAAAAAAAATTTAACTATAAAAAAAATGGGGCGAACAATTAACTTCTTTTTTCATATAGTCGCCATTAAATTTTTTTCTCCTCTTTGGTAGCTGCCATAATGACATTCTTATTGATCGAGAAAATTGGTTTTATTTATGTTTCAGATAAATGGGAGCTGCGGAATCATGTCATGTCATCATGTTTTTGCACAATAATTACTTTGTAAGTTTGTGTAACATCAATATAAAGACCGTAAAAAATGGATACTAAAAATATATATTTTTTTTATCAGCCCGAAAAAAACGCTCGAAATTTAAGCCTCTAGATTACTGCCTTTAGTGATGCATTTCTACGAGGGTATAAGAAAAATGAATACTCCGATTAGGTTTTCAACGTATGTAGAGCTTTGACTCCGTTCAACTGTGGGCTCAGAAAAAGAAGAACTTCTGGTGTCTAGCTCTGGAAGCTTCAAGAGTCAGGACGGACAACTGGAGACGTACACAGAAGAACGATAGACGATCCGAAGTTTGATCGATACACGGCATACGTCTTGTTGTCTGTCTTATGTCTTGCTCTCGTGTCTCTTGCTCTCCTCTCTCTCTCTCTCTCTCGCTCTCTCTCTCGCTCTCTCAAACACTGTTTCTTTCTCCGGCACTCTCCTCCTGTCTGACTAGGTATGCATAAACTCCTGCGTTATTCGCCAGTCAACCTAAAACTTTATTGTACTCTGCTGCGCTATGTGGCCCGAAGTTCCAACGACTATGATTGACGCTTCGCAAGGGCGCACGAAATAGTGTCTTATCAAAGGAATTTAGAATAGTTTCTTCCATTTTTATTACACTCGACTCCAAACGTCCGTGTAAAGATAGAACTCTCTTGCTCCCGTCCCTATGTGTAATTTATGCAGAAAAATAAGCAACGCCATCCGCAGTTGTCTGGGCACTTGCGATGTATTTATGATGTTTGAATTTTATATCGTTGCAATGCAGCGAAAATTAATTTACTTCAATTGCTCACATCTTTTGCCGTTTTCGATTATGAAAATCAATCAAACGTTTTTACGTATATTTATTAAAGATTTACGATCTCATTTTGCAAAGAGAAGGCTTTGGATAGTGATAAAAATAAAGAAATAAAAAAATAAACAAAAAAAACTTTAATGTCATACAGATTTCCAAATTGAAAGAGAATCATTGTCCAATTTCTTTCGAATCCTTCCAACTCGGCACTTTTCTCCAATTTGGCTGTCGAGGGCCTTTTTTGTTGGTTTTTTTTTTCGGCTACGGGGGACGCGTTGCATCCGCGTCCAAAATCTTGCTAGGAGATTATTTCTCAGCACGGTGCGTGTACATGGCTTTCCGTTCGAGAAGTCTTTGCCTCCCGCAACGTTTTCAGAAACAACGAGGGAACTTCGAGCCCGGTCTTCATCTGAGATTCCTTCATTAATGTCTGCGGAACGCGTGCATATGGCCGTGGGAGGTCCGTTGCGAAGACGAGAGCAACGGGGAGTATCGGCCGGAGGCTTCGAGTGTAGAGAGCGTGATACAGTTAAGCCGATGGCAGACGCGAGACGCGTTCCGTTCATTTTTTTATCATTTTTTTTTTTTGCAGTTTTTTATTCGCGTCACCCTCGTCGCCTTCTCGAGGACGGGTCGCCCGCCCGGGCGGAATATAGAAACTCCCGTGGCTCTCGGCCCTGCTCTTAGACACGACCGCGGCAAAGACCGAGATTCTCACGTTATATTAATAGCGGAAGATCAACGTCGTGCTTCGCGAAATAGGTAGCACTTACGGACGCGCGGTCTCCCCGAGTATCTTAGTCCTCAAACGTACGTGAAGTAAATGGCAATTTTTAAGGACCGATATTCAAATGGATAGGGAAAGGTCATTTTTAAGACATTCGACTTCTACCCGTGCAGAAATTGTCGTCGGGATCCAATTGGATTCCTATACCTGTCCCTATTTTCTAATAGGGAAAGAATGGGTCATTTGAACTCGAGACATTTATATCCATTGTATTGTTTGTATTGTATTTATATCCATTGTGTTAAAGTTTGAATCATTGAAATGCAGCGTTACTCAACTTTTTTGCAGATTTAGTTTGTAGATCTCCAAAGAGAATCCTAAAAAATCGACTGAATGATTTACGTAACCTAAATCCGCCAAATACCAATTAAACCATGAAATAAGAAAAGGAACCTTCATTGGATTACAGCCAAGCAAACTCTATGATCTGTCGCTCCCATTGTCAACACTATGCACACCCCAATATCTCCAAGATCACCTTGGATCGGTGTGAGCATATTCATTCGAATGGCATTTCATGAACCATCATGTGCCAAAAATCGACGATTCGTTTGAAAAAAGATTAAGGTCTGTGCTCCAAATCGCCAGATGTGCTGATAGACAACATTACAATGACACAACGGGTTCAAAGTTTCCTTTCTCCGTACATGTATTTTTGAATGAGGTACTGAACCATGTGAAGACATTGAAGAAATGAAAAAGAAGCTACAAAACTTGGCGAGTTGCTGCGTCGTTTTCTTGCACCCGTACGACTACTCTTGCTCTCTGTCTCTCTCTCTCTCCCTCTCTCGATACACAGAGAGTTGGCTTCGTCGGCCGTCGTCATCGAGGCCTTATAGCGCAAGGGCATTGTTGCCCACGGATACAATCACTCCTCGGATCGATGCCTCGTAGCCGTGATGCGTGACTCGAGTTTTGTTCGACCCGGGAGGACGAGGGAAAAAAAGGGAAAAGAAAGACGGATCGGGGTATAAGGAAGGGGGTGGGAGCGAAAGCGTGAAGTGTCATTGACACCCATAGCTATCTGATCAAAAGATACCGCATCAAGGTTTTCAATTAGAGGCGCGAACGTGTAAAATTGCATTAAAACGTGAGGAGGGGCATGGGGTAACTGCGGAAAACGCGTGCCGATACGCGTGAACTTTCAGATGGGTTGATATTTCTGCGAAGAATCGCTGCTTTGGGAAAAAGTGACTTTCCGCGATTCGACGAATCCACGAACAGACGGTAGACCACGGGTTTATCCATCCGAGTAACGGATCTTGCGAGTATTGCAATTACGGAAGGATTATCCGTTATTTGTTTATGGCTAGGTCATTTCGAAAGATTCTAACGATTCTTCTCACCTTGTTTCCATGCCACGTCGCTGAGGCAGGCCAAAGCTGCGTCCGTTTAGGTCCGGATGATGGATTTTCTGGCGATTCTTTACGGAGAACGGACAAGAGGGATCGTTTCGACGGCACTGACGGCCGGAATGAGTGGCCCCAAAATATCTCCGATTGTGATTGTAATAACGATGATAATGATTATGGTGGTGGTGGTGATGATGATGAAAATGGACAGAGGATTGTTGTAGTCTAAGGGGATTAGCGGTATCTTCGGTACGCCACCAGAGGACATATGGCACAACGTTGTTACCACAAACCGACACAAAGCCTGGTTTCACTTGAAGCGTGGGCAATAAACGATACGTCAATCCGAAGCCACGAATCAGCTGATTCGTGTGGGAGAACAAGACGGACAGTTGCCGATGTTGATGAACGTTGGCATCGGTGGTAAGTCCAGTCTCGCGTCGATGAAGGACTCGTGATTCCTCGATGAACAGGTTCCAATCGCGCCAGTGATGGCCATGTGGTAACATGTCACGGCGACATGGTTGCTGTTAGTCGCGCACTTCTTTCTTCTTCCGTCACTCAATCTTCGATTTCTTTACACCAACATTTATCTACAGTGAGGCCCAGCGGGGGAGGAGACAGCATTGACAAGAAACTTCCGAAGTCTGACTAACCGCGTGTTAAGGAGCTTTCATCGGCTCCCGCGTTAATTACACTTTCTCCACGAGTTCTACAGTTGGTACACGTTGGGTATATTAAGCCAAACAGTATCAGCGTAACTCGGTGAACCTCGAAAAGTTTGCAAATTTGGTCAAACACGAGCGAAAATCGTCCTTCGTCTCCACTCGTGCCACCGCAGTTTGAAGATTCTCTTGATGGGCTGCATAAAGCTGTTAGTTGCATCAGTGAACTTCTCGTATCGAAGACGAAGCTGATGACCACGAGCACGACAGCCCGTCAATTTGCTCGGAGAAGGACTCACTGTACTTTAACATTGCGGAGATGCTCCAGCAGTACATTTGTCATTCGAAGCTTGTCACTGTCGACTCACTTGATAGATATAACACAACAAAGACATCCTACTTGCATCCACTTGGAAATAAAGAGAAGCCAGCCGGTTAGAGAGGCGACGAGGAAGGCTCGCGCGCGTTCTTCTGTCTGGTGAAAGGAGTCGAAGAGGTGTTCGTTTTAGCCCGTGGACTCGCGGGTTTGCCGACGCCTAGGCTCTCTCTTTCTCTCTCACTCCTTTCGAAACGAAACACCAGCACGATTGCTTACATCGACGACGACTTCCACCCCCGACGTCGTTGCACGCCGGCGAACGAGGGAGCCCATGAACGAACTACGAACACACAGACGAAGAACGAACTGTGGCGCGCCACAAATTTCAAACTCTGGGGGTGCGCACAGCCAGTCCTCTCGCCCTCATGCGTCCTCAACAGTGCCGGCCTCCGCAATTCTAGGACCCGAGTACGCAAAAAAATCATTCTGTATGCTTGATAAGGGCCGATTTGTCAGAAATTTCCATTGTATTTTCCATTTTGTGATCAACATATTGCGGATATTCTTGAGAATCTTTTCGCTCCAAACTCTTCAAACATTCCAATGGGAAACCACTAGATTTAGGCATGGGGACATCTACAAAAATTTAGATATCCGGGAGTCTCCGTCATTTTTTTTCCAATTTCTATGCATAGAATTATTTCTTCGGCTTCACGCCACAATTCGAACCGCGAAGATAGAACGGTAAATCCGCCATTGACGTCATGTTTAGCGCTGCAGGTAAATTGCCGGAGGTAGAAACTGACAACGTAAAGCTGTATGCACTATATATTGCGTACCAGAGTTTGAGCATGAGCTCTCGAAAGTGGCGCAATTCATAGCTGTATGAAAGTGCTTTACGTTGAAGTGTATGCAAGCTGTTTTCTTATGTGTTTCTCGCTTGTGGCCGGGAGAGCTCAATTATTCAAATGGCACTTATCTATATGGACGTTTTGAAAGAATAAGTACGTAGGTGCAGTCGTTCGGTAAAAGGGACGTTGCAGAGATATCACGTGAGAAGTACGAATGTTCTCGTACGTTGTTATCCACCAACATTTGCAATTCTCCAACGCGGCTCGGTAACGTGAATTTGACATAGAATTCGACATGCAGATCCGGATACCTGCCTACAGCTATAAAATTCTGTGCACCAGGTCATATCTACCAATGAAATCCTAATTTTCTTATAAGTTGGAGGCTGCAGTTGTCCATTTTTTTTAATCGCGTGATCGAGAACTTATCAGAGCGTGGGTTAACAAAAAAAGTTATTCCCAGCATCACTACGTCATGATGCTTTACAAATACATTCGGTACAGTTCAAGTGCGTTCAGACAAAGTTCGAATTTCGATTAATCTGATGCGGAGAGGCTGTCTGGGTGAACGTTTACGAAGGTCGACACGTTTGCACCTGCTTCGCGAGCTTCAATACCGCTTTATTGAGTGATGATGTAGGTAGGCTGGTCCGACTGTGACGGAGTACCATAAACTTTCTCTCAACGTCCAAACGTATTGCCGGATCAACGGCTTTCCTTGAACTCGATGGCTGGTGTTCGTCGGTGGTCGAGGACCCGGCGAACAAAAAGGACGATCATTTCTCGGCTGTTAATATTTCGAAATAGTCCGATTTTACGATTCAATCGATTAACCAAAGTTCGGGATAGCATGCTTCCTGAATCGTTCGATCGTACGAAAATTATTTTAAAAAAAAAACAGAGCTTCGATTTCGTACCAGCTCGATTTAAACGACCAGCAAGTATCGAGTAGTCGAAATATTTGAGGCCGGCAAGTTTTAAACCCTCTTCCAAGGATCCTTCAAGCCCGAGGGAGAGAGACCAAGATACAGGGATGAGGCGTAGCGCAGGAATAGCTTCGCTTTGCTTAAGACGGGCTGTACCACGTTGGAGACAAAACTAACATGTGCATCAAGCAGTTAACACAAAGGCAAATAACATCTGATATAATAGTCTTTTATACATTGGACGAGGTTCGATTACATGCAACTCGTGATCAGTTCAGTCTCATGGTCAATACCCAGCGAACTTTCTCGTTGATCCGAATCTGCACGATATACCGCACAAATCTTATAACAATTCGTGCAATGTTTATAAACGTTCAACCGTGGTGCGATTGTCGCAACAGAATTGTATCGCGAATGGATTTAGTTGAGTAAATGTACAACCCACGAGCCATTGAAGACAATAAAATGATTGGCAATTCTTTTTTATGTTGCGAAAACCATGGGGTCTTGCGAAACTCGCAGTCGTCCCTGAGCCTCGTTTATCCCCTCTGCAAAGAGTATGCCACGAGAGTCGGGGCGTCGGGAGGCTTTCCCGTCAGATGATTGGGCAGAGAATTCGCATGCGCGAGTTTCGACCTACCCCTATTGATCCGCACAGCATGCTTTTCACTCCCTGAGGACACTTGCACGCAAGATCCCCAAAGATATGAGACTTTTACAACAGCTCTCGCAGTAGTTCCTCGTGGTGGTGGTGGTGATGGTAGGTTTGCTCGTGTGTCAGAAGCGCACACTGCTACAGCGGCGTTTCTGCCACGAGCAGCCCCAAGTCCGACGCCATTTCTACAATACCACCAAGTACCACTAAACTCTTCGTACTGTATACACCGTTGCTTAGAAATAAGAGTATTCTATTGTTATAAACACTTTGCAGAATGCGAGTACATCAGTTGAGCAGATTCGTAGACATCTGGGCTGACGGGTGATCGGATGCGCGAAGAATATCGATCCAACGGATACATTCGACACTGGTTTTTTTTGCCCGCAGGCTTTGCTCGCGTGCCCGTCAGAAATTCCGTTCATGTATATGTTGAGAATGAATTTTAGGGTCATATCATATTAAGGACGGAACTACATGTAGCAATATTAAAAAATCGATGTTTTTCTTTACGTAAAATGTTAGTTAAACTTCTCAAACATTCTCCCTGGAATCGCTGATTAGCCGGTAAGTCACGGAAATCAGTGAATTTTTGTAATTCGAAACTTTAAACACGTTTATCTCAAAACTACTTGTTTTAAGTTTGTGGGAAACATAACTTTAAAACGAGTTGACCCATCATGCTAAAATTGTACCTACAGATCAATAACAATATTACCTTGAACTTATACCTACGTTTTTATGACAATCACTTTCAAAAAGTACTTTTTTATTGCAAACAAAAAACCAAAATGTTGAGTAAAATTTCAATTATTTTTTCTGAACTGTCCCATTTTTGTAATTTTCAGTTTTTGAAATGTTTCTTAGGTATAAGTTCAGCATTTGGATGTTAAAATACTCAAAATTCTTGGCTCACATTTTTCAGATCGATTTTGGCGTCGTTGGATTTCCCACAAACAGACAACTCTCGCAAAAATCTGCCTGGTAGTCAACACCATAACGTCGCCATTTGCAAGTTTAATTATGTAATCTTTGGCACCTAAAGTTTCATAAACGTAAAACGTTTTGTCCCTTTAAAAAAAAATGATCAAAATTGACTGTTTTTTCGTCGTCTACATGTATTTCCCCCCGCAAGAGTTGTATACTAAGGCAAGTTTCCAACTTATACCTAATCACATCACTAGAAAAAGAACTTAAGAAGTTGAGTCGGATGATAATTGATGCTAATGAAACTGTCTTGCATTAAGTACGATATGGAGCGCTTTCTCATAAATACTGAATAGCACGCAACTGTCCTCGGAAGACGAAAATCCCATCATCCCAGGTTCTACTTGACGGATTCAAATAAAAAAAATGGAGGGAAATTCTGAAACAGTCTATTTTCACATACCAGAGGTAGGGTAGGGAGGGGCATGTTGAGCAAGTTGGAATTATCGCCCTCTAATTCCTTAACAGTCTGCCGTATAAAAATGAATCCTACTTTGGTCAATAGGAAATTTATCTGGGAAAAAAGTCTGTAAACGAAATTCCTGTTATTCTTATTGTTTCACAGATAATGACTAAGGCCATATTTGCTCAAACTACCCCGATAGTGGGGTAAGTTGAGCATGAGTATGAGGTAAGTTGGGCAAAGTAAGAATCGCATTAAAATATGCGATTTGTTACAATTTTATAAAATTAGTAAGATAGTACCAGTCCTTTAGGTGAACGTTAGTGACTATAATGAAAGAGGTTCGCTATACAGAAGCAGTTTCAGTACTGCAGATACAAAGGACAAGCGGGCATAACTCAAATATTACCATTGGCGATATAGAAAGTACCAAATATATGACGACCAGGTTCCTTGAGCTCTGAATCATTAGCAAGCTGCGTTTTCCATCGAAATGACTGATAACCAATAGCAAGAATAACAGGGGTGTCTTCGTGTTCGCGACAACTTACGGGTATTGCCGAGCGAATGCAGTTGCTAACCGCACGTAGGGTCTTGTGTCTCCGGCTTGAAACGTGACTCGACACGATGTCCGTAAGCTATCTCTCGTTTGTGCAGCTGTGACAGGTGACGAAACCTTGTATACGGCACAGATTCTTCATCGATACATAACAATTGCGAGAAACGTGTCCCGTTCGGCCGGGTGAATGGTCGAGGCATTGGGAAATGTACGTGTGGCTTACGCGAGGCTCTGTCGAGTGCAGCAAAGTTGCTAAAAAGCTGCCAACAGTTGTGGTCGTTACACGGTCATCGCTGAGGACGAGGAGCAAGCAGGTGTCCGGAGGACGGGTACAACGGTAGTGTTGTTGGTAAAGAGTTTTCTACCATTCGTGAGGGATCAGGACAGCTCGTGAGGTAACAGGTGAAGATTAAGGAGTGATAAGAACATGCTGCAGATTCCATAAACCATGGACACACATTTCTAATCTCTCTCTCTCTCTCTCTCTCTCTCTCTCTCTCTCTCTCTCTCTCTTTCTCTCTCCTCCTCCTCCTCCTTCTCCTCTTCTTCTTCGCTTTTCGTAACCCGTATCAGCGGTTCGCAATAATAGATCCTGTGCAACAAGGCCAGCTCTAATCACAAATACACAAATTAACCGAGAAAGCCAACAGGACGCAATGTTATTTCTGTTTCCAACGTTCCTTCGTACCGTCCTTGCAGACTTTACGATCCCATCCCTTTCACTTTTTACCTAAGACTTGTCACATAACTATTTCCAGATCCTGCGAGAACCCGCTGATGTGTTGCCCACAATAACTCGCTTCCTAACGCTTCCGAACTACTGTGACCCATCTGCTCGAGGGCACTGTGGAATACCTGTACCTATGCAGACATTTGTTGAGGTGTCACAATGTCCTACCACATCGGTATAGGGATTTGATAGGGACGCCGCAAGTAGAGTGTCCACATTGGAAACCAAGTGGATTCCGCACTATTTCCCGATTTACGTGGTTTGAGAATTTTTTTATTTGAAATTCTCAACTGGAATTTGTTGGATCTCCAAAAAAAAATATAATTTCGTGATCCCGTGCACAAATTTCTTGGGAAGTTCCAAGTTGCACCCACATCTCTATAGGGATTTGTTGCGGATACCGCAGATAGGGAGTCCTCGTTGGGATCCAATTGGATTCTGCACTATTCCCCGGTGAACACCGTTTGAGGATTCTTAAGGTAGTAGTCTCGCCACAGTCACGTTGAAAAGTTTATTCTCCGCTCAATCGATAAAAGCTTCGAAATATTGCGAAATATCCTTATAATGTAGGGTGTACATCTTATCGAGATGTAAAAACTTATAAAGTAATGATGAAAACGCCTAATATAATGTTTACCTAACCCTCACTTTTGTATCAGACTATCAATTCCGGCTACTAATACGTAGATACTCTGCATATACGGATATTCACACAGTACTATAATCTAGTTCTAGTCTGCTCCATCCACTTCGTCGCGCTAGCGTCGCTAGACATTGCTTAATTTAAATCGCTATATCTCTAAAACTATATGGTCAAAATTCATGATTTTATTTATCCACTTCGTCATATGTTCCTCTGTGATTGTGAATAAAAAAAATCTGTACAAAAGTTTCGAAGTTATTGCGTGAAATGTAAAATTTTCCACTGCTCCCCATAAGAACACGTGTAAAACCATGAAATCTTTGATTGCCAATATCTCAAAAACGGAAAGTGAATTCTTTTAAAATTTTGCAGGTAATAAATTAACCGTGTCCTGAATGAGTCCTCGAAATAAAAAAAAAACTCTAGAAAAACGCCTTGGCGAGACTACTACCTTAACGATCCACTCTTTTTATATATGTATATATCTTGTGTACAACATTCAACGAAGCCCGAATGCAATGAGATCCATCAAGAATCGTGTCGGATTTTCTTCCATAATGTAGGAATCCTTTAGGATTGAGATTGGATTCGTACATTCCAATAGGGAATCCCGATTAGAATTCAATGTACGACTGTGACGTTTGATTATAGGGATTAAATGCGATGGCCCATTGGATTCCTATCAGGAAGTGGGGACGAGTATGGAAATCCAATTGGATCCCTTCGATAATTTCTGATCGGGTGCCAATACAAGCGGCTACATTTTGCTGACTTGTGTTCACCATCGAAAACTTGCTAAAACTTGCCTCCCTCTTGGTAGTCGGCGCGCAAGCCACGGCTATGCGGTCACCCATCAAGTATCGGCGTGCATCAACGCTACTTAACCCGGCAGATCGTCACAGCAGCGCTTTCGCTACCTTTGGCAAAGTCAAGTATACAACTTTGGCAAAGTATACACCTTGCTTACTCACGAGAATAAAGACAGCGGAGAAGATATTGGCTTTCCTTGATGGCTTAACGCGAGGCTGAATCATCCTCCCGCAATTTGGCGCAAGTGCGCGCTGTTCTTCCATGCATAAAATCCTCACTATTAGTTATTGCCTTGATACGAGCGCCAACTCGCTATAAACTATATAACAAACGCGCGTCTAATCTCACCTGTAAAATAAAATACAGGCTCTCTCCTCTCTGCCTCTGTCTCTCTTGAATTGCGTCAATCACTTGGAAATTGCAAAATACAATGAGACCTTTAAGATTTACCGTCGGAAAATCGGCTCCGATACGAGTGGCATGCGCGATAGCCGCGTACGAGTAGACGAAGAAGCTTCATACAATTCACGTCGATAATGACTCGGACCTCGGCAAGTGTCTTCGCTCTGACGGTATAAACGCCGTGAATAAATACGTACGCACGCACGTATAGAAGCGCGAGCGATCGCCGACAACTGGCATTAATCTCATCGATTTCGCAATATCAATTGAACCGGCATTAATTTTACAGCACAATAATAGAATACGTACAAGCTGGCTTGCTGGTTGCGTATCAGCCGAGGCATGTAACTTACCAACTCGCGTGACCTCTCGACGATGAATCATTCGTTCTGAATTCTCCGCAAAGATATGCATACGTTATCGTATCGAGCGTGAATTATCATCGGCAATATCGACATTCGATATGTTCAACGAAAATATTCTTGCTCGATGGGAGTGCCCAAAGTGTCTGATGAAAATTGAGGAAAAACGACTTGGCACATTAGAAATATGGATTCGAAGTGGCAATGCGACCAACGGCGATATTAAAATCGATAAGTGCCACTTTGGCAAGATAGAATAGGGTGAGGGAGATGGAGAAAAACACTTCAATTGCCAATTTGACCTGCTGGGAGAACTTATTATTCATTCATTTGCCACTAAGTACTACCGTGTCAAATGAATCGAAGTTTCACACCGTAGATTCCCGTTGATGTATGGTATAAATGGAACGATCGTTTTACCATTTTCTCCACGGCTATCTACAATTCCGATTTGATATTCCTCGTCTTTGCACACTTTTTCTTTATTCTTCCAGCGATTATTAATTCGCCGCGTACCACGTTTCATCCCTCGCTTTTAAGGTGATCCAAGCGATCTTCCAACGAGGAAACGTTTCTTCCAATCTCTTTTTTTTCACACGCCGCTAAGAAAAAGGGAAAAAGTAGCGGTCCTTTGTTTCATAATTATTTCCGCGAGCAAGTCCTCCTCCCTGAGAGAAACCTGAGCCAACGTGGCGAATCAGACGAAGCCAAAAGTTTCTTTGTTTTTTCCCCATGCAAATTGCGAGCAACGAGCGAACACTCGCCAGTGTTTGCCGAGCGTGAGTCTCTTCGTCGTTCTCCAGGCTCTCATTCCGATGAAAGATTTATGAAGCTCACCAGCCTATAAAGGGATGGTGCACGTCAATTCCATTTTTCATGATTTATCATTAACATTCCTGGCAATAGCCGACCCCCCCCCCCAGCCCATCCACGAACGATCGTCATTGAGAGCATAATTCATTAGCAGGACACTGTCTCTTCTTCAAAAAGATCATCGAATCATTCCGGGATGGACCGTTTGGTGATTCTTTCATCCGAACTGCGATTCTTTACCGTGTCTTCGCGCGATCTAACCCAACCACCAGTTTCCAATAAGAGCGCCTATTTCGTAACGTGATTATATGACCAATCACGTACCCAAACCCCTTTGTTACCTCGCCCCGCGTTGATGCCACGCGAATTTATGTACGTATCGGGTACGCCCGAAAACCGAGTAATTTCGTTCATTAATGCGTCAACGCTGGATTACAGAGGGGTTGGAAAAGCGCAGGGAGGCTGTGTGCCCCCGACGAACCATATGAGAACTCCTCGTTCATTTTGCCAGCCGTGTTTGCCTCTCTGTATGTGCCTGTGCGTGTGTCAGTGTGAAACTCTGTTAACCAACCCTCCTCCGTCGCTCCACTGTCATTTGTGCATTTGGGGGGATCATACGGTACTACTCTCGTGTGTGCACTGCATAGTTATTGTCGTTGCGACCCCAATGTCTCTCTCTCTCTCTCTCTCTCTCTCTCTCTCTCTCTCTCTCTCTCTCTCTCTCTCTCTCTCTCTCCGGCTCTGTTTCTCTTATTTTCTCTTTGGTAGCTGCCAGACTGCAATAGTCAGTCACAATTGCACATATTTTTTCGTGTAGTAATTTACATATATATATATATATATGAAGCGAATTTCGTTGCTGAATAATTTTTATTCCTTTTTATGTATAATATTGTATGAATATGGAGATGGCAGTTGTTTAGCAACGAAAATCATAACAAATAAAGAGAGAAAGAGAGAGAGAGAGAGAGAGAGAGAGAGAGAGAGAGAGAGAGAGAGAAAGAGAGAAATTATTTGATTGACTGACTGATAGTTTTATTATGCACTGGTTCTATCATTTTTCGGCTAAGTAGGTAAAGACGCATCACTAATTTTTGTGCTCTCTGATAGTGTTGAAGTTGGCATAGTACCAATGCAACGAAAGCTCTTTTTTATGTGTTTATTATTATATCTAATACTTTATTCCATAGATTTTTATTGTAGATCTTCAAAGAAGCATCGTAAAAAATCGCGAAAAACAGAAAAAAGCAAGTCGAATAATGAAAATAAAAAAATTAATTGTATTCCAACGATGCAAATTTCAATCTCGTGCTTTCTGTTCATGACAAAGAAAAATACAAAAATAAAAAACCGAATGGTAAAAAATGGAAAATATTTTCATACAAAACTTTTGAAGACTTCGTGCAAAACCTTACTAAATCAATGCTCAGACATATATAATATATTTAGGAAAAGGGAAAAATTTTCGTGAATATTTTTTTGGGAAAACGTGTAGGTTTTCAATTCCTTTTTTTCACATTAAAGAGTATGGTATCTAATATATTTAACAAATTTTGCTTTGAAAAATATTAATAAATGTATCGATTTTCGGTGAAAAAAACCCTCTATTTTCCTTGATAAAAAAAACTATGCATCGAAAAAAAAATCCTCCGTTCAAGCACAGCTTTTTGATATGTCAAAGAAGCTTGTAAAATACAAAGTTGAAGTTTGCATCGTTGGAATCCAACAATTTTTTTTGTCATTTTTCATTTCTTTATTTTTATAATTATCGGAAGCCTTTTTTTGCAAATTAAGGTTCTGAATTTCGAATAAGAATACGTAAAATGGTTGGTGTGAATTTCACCGCCAAAAACGGCAAAAAAAAATTGAACGACAGAAAAAATGAATTTTCTCTGCGTTTCAACGATGCAAACTTCAACATCATTGTCAAATTTCAAGTTGATTGGTGCGTTGATTGAGATGATGTTGAGATATCATGATCACCGATTTCAAGAAAGTAATTTGAGAAAAAAACGCGTTTAAAGTTCGCCGATCCACCGCAATTTTAAATGGCTCTATTAAAAAATTTCATAGAATATCCTTGCAATGCTAAATTTTAAGAATCCGTTGAAAAATATAGATCAATATTTTCAAAAATTTCAACTAAGTGTAAGCCCTTAACTTAAAATTCAGATTATTATTATCATTAAATTTAATGTAGGCAAAAAATCAGCTGAATTTCTGTATGCAAATTATCACTCTACTTTATTTGTAAAATATATATATATATTTTACAAATAAAGTAGAGTGATAATTTATATATATATATAAAATCAGAAAGAGAGAGAGAGAGATGAAGCGAAGAAAATTAAAGGAAAAAAATCAGCTTCGTCAGAGGATCTATATATATATATATATAATTTCCGCTGCAGCACGTGGTGCTTTTCACTGATTCATGCGCCTCGTCCTGACATTCCACCCCTGTACATAACCGACCCTCGTGTCCACGTTTACTCCGCTGTTTTTTTTTTCTCTCCTCGCGTTCCCGTTGTTGCACCGCATGATTTTTTTGTTCCTGACATTCGTATAGCCTTCCTGTAGCAACTCGCGGACACGAGGAGTAGCGCAGTGACATCACGAGCAGACCGGATTCGACACAGCAGCCGCCGGATTGAGCGTATGTGCAGAGGAGGGCAAGGAGAGGAAAAGGGGACTTGTACGCGGCATTCGTTGCGATGGGATCGGTCGTAATCGTCCTTTTCGTTGTTCATAGCACGGGGTATCGATAAGAGGCCACACGGCGCATCGTACACACGTTATGAATACGCAAGGGGGTAGAAAGTCCTTTATCGCTGTTACAGGAAGTCGCACACAGGGGACGATCCTTTTGGATTGTTTTTTTTTTTGTTTGGCCCTAGCGTTGATGGAGTCAGGAGCCGATGATTCTGTGCGATTGTACACTGAATATCCGAGCACGTACATGCACGCGTACACGTGTGAATGAATTTTCACGGTTCTGAGGTTTGCCTCGTTGGAAAGCAATGAGAATTATATTTTCGTTTCCATTGACCAATGTTTTTTTTTTTGCGCTTCTCAGTTATGCAAATCACCCAACGATTTTTTGGATACCTTATCGGCTTTTGGATTCCTCATCTACAAGGTAAATTTGCGACAAAGACCGATTTTTGATAATCATAAAAATGAAGAAGTGAAAAGAAAGTAACGAAGAATTTTCATTGCGTTCCAACGATGCTTCAATGCCATTGAATTTTTGATATTTATTTCGTGCGGCGTTTGTTTCATCCGGAAAATCCATTTCGAGAGTAAAGACTCTCCAATTAGGAGCACTGACGCGCTGTCATTTTGGAGCACGCGTTTAATGGCTCACGACATGTACAAAGTATGGAACGACGAATGGAAAATTCTTTATTCTTTCAACGAAGAAAAAAAGTTGCTCGATACGGTAATCGAGAGCATATACTTTCCGGATTGCATCGTACGGAGTGAGCAACGCCGAAGAATAAAACACCCTCGCCAGTTTCCTCCAGCCCGAGGGCCGGAAAGAATGGGAATACGCTTCGCGAGAAACTAATCCCGTGTAATGAGGTAGGAATAAAACAGAGGCGACAGGAAAACCAGCCAAGGAAGCTTATAGAAAATACTGAAAGCTGAGAGAAAAAGAGAGAGATAGAGTGACGCGCGTAAAGATTTGCCATCTCCCGCGGGAAACTGGCAAGAACTTTTCGTCATGCTTCCTTATCAAAATGCAAATTTGACGACCGGTCGCTCCACCGCCATCCTCCATAACCCTCCTTCGGCTGTACCTCCCAGATCCCGTAATGTGCATGGACTTTTTCTCCTTTTTTTTACTGCCTCCTTCATTTCCGGATCACCTTTACGCTGGATTTTCCAAAAATTAAGGAGGAGACGGCACGGATTCTCAAAGGAACAGCAGAGCGGAGAAAAGCCGCTTCAAATAACAGCACGGAAATAAAAATCATCGACCGATTTTCTTCATATGTTTCTTTCTTGACTAGATTAACCCTAGAACTCACGACTGGGGGCCGTTCGGATTAAACGAATTTTTTACTAATTAAAAGTTAATTAAATCAGATGTCTCGCACATAATTTTTTTTCCTTATGATAAAATGAAGAAATTCGTATAGGGTAAAGTCCATTTATCCCCGTAGGACTAGTTTTATGCTCAAGAAAACCGCGCGGTGCATATAGACCCCATTAATGCCTTTAAAGGTAAAGAAAAATGAGTTATGACTTCTACGGATGGAAAAAAAAACCGTACTATAGGGACCTTCAGGTGATGAGGCTGAAAGTAGCTAATGAGTGATAACAAAATTTGAATGAATGAAACATCAAAGAGATCGATACGTTTTCGATGCGCCGACTAATCATTTTCACTTAGGGAAAAAGAGGCTGCACCCTTATGAAGTCAGTATGGATTGGAGGGATAGCGAGACCGGAGGAATACTTCGCATCATTTATATTTATGTAATGTTGGCTATCAGCACAGATTCAGCTATTTTATGGTGTTGAAGTTTGCATCGTTGGAACGCAACGAAAATTCTTTTTTTTCCCTTAATTTAATTATTATATCTAATATATTTATTAGCAGATTTTATTTGTAGATCTTCAAAGAAGCATTGTCAAAAAATTTTCATAGCGAAAAACAGGAGAAAGAAATTAAAGCAATTAAAGAAAAAAAAGGTTTAATTGCATCCCAACGATGCAAACTTCAATCACATGCTGTTTTAAGGTAGTAGTCACACCAAGGCGTTTTTCTATAGATTGTTGAAATTTATTTTGAGGACCCATTCAGGACAATATTAAGTGATTACCTGCAAAATTTCAAAAGGATTCACCATTGTGTATTCGAGATACTGGCAATCAAAGATTGCACGGTTTTACACGTGTTCTTATGGCGAGCAATGGAAAATTTTACATTTCACGCAATAACTTCGAAACTTTTGTACAGATTATTTTTTTTATTCTCAATTACAGAGGAACGTATAACGAAGTGGGTAAAACAAAATCATGAATTTTGACCGTCTAGTTTTAGTGATATAGCGATTTAAATTAAGAAATGTCTAGCGACGCTAGCGCCACGAAGCGACTGGAGCAGACTAGAATTAGATTACAGTAGTGTGTGCATATCCGTATACGCAGAGTATCTACGTATTAGTAGCCGGAATGGATAGTCTGATAAAAAAGTGAGGCTTAGTTAAACATTATATTAGGCGTTTTCATCATTACTTCGATCAATATTTCGAAGCTTTCATCGATTGAGCGGAGAATAAACTTTTCAACGTGACTGTGGCGAGTCTACTACCTTAAGAACGGTCTTTAATTTTTTTCATTATGAGGACAGGACGATCGTTGGAATGTGATATATAAATATACTTCCATTTATTTGAAGGCATTGCTGAAGATATTTGGCTCTGCAAAACATTGAGTAGGAGAAGGAAGACTGCTATGAGGGCGGTCCTCGAAGTCAAAAGGCTTCAAAGTTGCATTTTTTTTCCATACATATATCCACACTGCGCGCAGTCATTTGCAATTTTGCAATTTACAACGTGCGATTTACAATTTAGATGGTAGTTCATTGTCTCCGGCACCCCTTTTCCTCGTCACCAGCATCATATCCTCTCCGTCGCCCCCATTCCCCCCCCCCCTCTCTCGCTCGCCTCCGCGTTCTCTGCATCTCGTTTGGTTATGAAAAAAAGCTCTGTTGCTCTTCAAGCCCCTTCGAGCTATCGATACCGACGTTTCCACCCTTAGGCAGCCTCCATTTTTTGTGTTCTTCTTTTTCGTATATGTTTGCATACGTGTACGTGTGTGTATGTGTTTTTTGTATCCCTACCGTGGCGATCCCGGCGCAGAACTACCCCCATTTCCCCAATAGCACCCACGGCGTTCTCGTCAGCTGGAATACTTTCATTTCGCACATTCAGTCCGAATGTACAGTCCGCCCTTCGCTTCCGCCTGCGTGACTTTGTTCCCCTTCCTACCCTTCCTCCCTCTTCGTCGTCTCTCTCTCTCTCTCCTCTTTTCTCATCCCTTTTTCACATCGCAGCCCCTGGCAGGCCTAGTTTTGTGCGCCGCCATACAACTCGAGCCGACACACAGACTGCGAGAATGGGAGAGATTGAGAGAAAGAGGGTGACGAAAGAGGAAAGAAAAAAAAAAAAGCGGGCACGTAGCGCCATCAGGAAGGACGGTGTCTCTTGTGCGCTGAGGAAGAAGAAAGCGAGTGAGCGGGAGAGGGCAGAGAGAAAGAGAGAGCGAGAGAAAAGAAAACGAGAGGGAGGGAGGGAAAGAGAGAGGGAGAGAGAGAGAGAGAGAGACTTGAAACGTTCCGTAGTCAGTTTACGAGATGTGTGTGCACTGTCCATATCTTCTCATATGTAAGTGTCTATCATATACATATGACGCCTGTACGGCGTTAGGGGCTGGCAACGCACTAGGCAGGGTGGGGGTCGAGCATTCATCGCGTGTGTACCCCATATATCCGCCACCCTCGTCCTCTCGCTGTTGTTGCCGTCGTCGTAGAACGCTCGACAACGCCTAGCCGCGAACTCCCGCGGGCACACGATATCTACCGTTGCCAGAGCGCAACGACGGCCCCATTATAGCCCCTGTATAGTTTCGGGTACAGAGCCATTACCCGTATGTGTAGACGTTTATGCAATATAACTATGTCTGTAGAGAAACAGTATATATAGACACTACCGGCGAAAAGTTTCCGGACAAAAATTCAAAAAAGTTCCGAAACGATTTTTTATGCCATTTCGCCGATACTTGACATAAATGAATTCAATTAACGGCATTTTGAAGGGGAGGTATTCACCTTCATTCAGTTTTCTAAAAATATTTTTTACTATTTTTTTTACGACTAGTACCCTTTTTCGAAAACGACTATTTTTCGCCTTTTTTTTGTTCCTTTTCTGGTGAACCCCGTTTACAGACAAAATTATTTTTATGCATTTCTTTGACCGGAACCATAAAGGGGGATGCTCAGACTTCAATTTTGTTTTTTTTTTTAAAGCTTCGTACGATTTTATTCTAAAGATATTTTGATTTTTTTTTTAAAGGCACAATCAGACTGCAAAAATTACTGAAACATTTTTGAGGATAATTAGACATGAATAACTACAGTCAAACCTCGATATAACGAATCTCTAGGGAAGAGCAAAAAAGTTCGTTATATCGAGGTCATGTTCCATAAAATTCGTTATATTAAAGTTTTAATAAAAAGGACAAATAAAAATTGCTCTAATTTAAACCTGTCTTTCTGTTAATTATATTAGTACTATAAATATAGGGATATTTTTTAAAGAAAGAACGGTTTTAATTAGGGCAATTTTTACAAGCAATTAGCAATTAGAGCATAATGTGTATAACATATTATTTTTAAAAGCGAATTATATAAAAATGAAACAAATATTATGTTTAATTTTAAAAGTCTAGACAGACTACGTAGAAGCCGACACGGGGAGAAGGGACCGAAAGGAAGAGGGTTCGTTTACCGAATGCTTCGTTGTATAAAGGTTCTGTTCACAAAAATTCCTTGTACATAAGTCAAGGGCCCTGAAAATAAATTCATTATATCTATAGTTTTTCTTCGTTGCATGAAGGTTTCGGGTGTCTATCGGAAGGGAATGAACACATCTTCGTTATATCGAGATTCGACTGTATTAGAATTATATTATATTATAAAGCTATAACTAAAAACTCCAAAACAGATTTTAGATAATAATGAAAATGAAGAAACGAAAAAAAATTAAGAAGAATTTTCGTTGCATACCAAAGACGCAAACTTCAGCACTGTAAAATAACAAGCGCAATAATTATTTGAAAAATGATATACCACACATATTGATAACGTACGTAAAAAAAAGGACGACTCCGTGAAAATTAGTCTTTTCTAAACAAGACCGAATTTTTTGTTGCTCTCAGTCAGCTTTTGTATAACAAGAACAAACACACATCTATATATATATATATATATATATATATATATAGGGATAGACGCCTGTGTCCGTCTGCAGAATTATACGATTTCTACAATTTCCCACGTATCATATTTTCCCCGTAATGAGGTTTGCAAACTCGGTTCTCTCGATGTAAAATGCGCCTACGCCAAAGGAACTGAAATCACAAACCAACACACACACACACACACACACACGGAGAGCCACAGAGTCCAGAAAATTGTAAGTCACCGCGCTGCTTTTATTGCGACAGCAAGATCATATAAAAATGTATATCTGAGTGAGCTCGCGAAAGTACCCCCGTATAGTTAGCGTATAAAATTATTTGTATATTTAGTGAAACCTCGATGTAATTGTCCAGGATATACGTACACACGTAAAGATAAATTTTAAATACATATATCCACATATATATATATATATATATATATGTGTAATTTTATTTTGCATCCATATATGCGTGATGTACGAAGTATACATGTATATACGAATACGGGTGTGTGCAGTTGTATATGACCTATTTATTCAAATGAACCACTTAAAATCGTGTCCTCAGATATCGGAATTGATCATTTTCGTTCCAGCTTCTATGTATGTGCATCGCATCGATTGGGAATTGCACTTAATGAAGTGATCCAAGTGCGTTTCGATATTATTTCCGTTACAGGATACTTAATAACAAGTAATTATTATGGAACGCGCGCTATTCCCCCCTCCCCCTCATCCTCCCTTCCCTTGCTAGTCGTGCAATTGCAGAAATTCCTTTTCCCATAAACGCTGATGCAATAATTCGCGACTCGCGATTCCTGATCAGAAAGTATACGAATGTAATTATACATGTAATATGGACCTAAACGTTGTTGGCAGCCCTAGTGGGTGTCATAATTTAGCGCTCGATAAACCAACGAGTTATTGCAAACAAATGATTCGGGCAATCGAATATATCTGACATGGACTCCAGGCAAAATGTATCTTTAATTACATTGATTATTATTTTATTTATTTATTATGATTGTATATGCAACGATCTTGCATTTTCTATTTTCTCAATCGCTCACGTAATATGCATGTATCCACGGCCAATTTATATCGCGATTGTAATGCGCGACAAATTATTAAAGTGTATCTCGCAAGACGCGAACAACGCCCAGTAAAGCACTCCTTTCGGTTGGTGTAAATGTCGCGAAAAGGGACGTGGAGTTGAATGGCATCTGTAAAATCACACGAGACTGTTACGTACACGCGGATATCGCTTATGATCAATAATTCATTAATTACACGCCCTTTTGATGGACTAACCAAGCGCAATAATTCGGCCTCCGACGAGATTGCACTTGATTTTATCCGGCGAAATGGGAATACTCGATCGGGTATATTCAAGGGCTTTGCATGAGCTTGAAATCTTCAAATTGGGATTTTTTTATTGCGTTGTTTTATGGCCCAGGGTCTTGACTTTCATTTTCAATGAAGATTTTGTAACAATTCGAAAAATTCATCGTGGTATGACGATTTTTGTGAATTTTACACCCTTTTTTATTTCGCGGTTTTCTCAACACTATGCTTTATGAAATGGTGTAAACCCGTATCTCAAAATCTTTTCGTCCGATTTACTTCGAATTAGGAAAGAGCATGGTTCGTACAACATTTTCTATTGTATGACCAGATGATTTTGTGACACGTTTATCCATTTGTGTTTAACAAATGATTAAAGATGTTTTTTTATGTTGAAAATGGAACTTTTTTTTCTCTACAGCTTGCCATTTTTGTAATTTTGAAAATTTAAAAAATATCCGATCATACGGAAGTTTTATTATTTGTAATAAAAGTACATTTTTTTAATTTTTAATTTCAGATCGACCCGAGTTGGCAGAACGACCTATACCGATTGGCCATGCAGCAATGACGTCCCTTTGTTTAAATAATAATAACTTTATCGCTGATCAATATTTTTCAATAATAAAAAAAACCTCAATCTTGGCAAGACTATATATCAATTTTCTATAAAATCCTGATCTTCTCATCTCAATACCCTAATTAGAAAAAATATTGTAAATCATGACGTTTAAGTTTGCATCGTTGAAATGCATGCAACGATATCTTTTTTCTTCATTTTTTATTACTCTATTTGTATTATTATCCAACGCCTTCTTTTCGCAAATTGAGGTTGTAAATTTCTAATAATAATACGTAAAAACGTTTGAGCGATTTACATAGCCTAAATCGGCCAAAAAAAGATTTTAGTAATTAAAAAGAATTAATTTTCGTTGCATCCCAACGTCGCAAACATCAACTCCTTGAACAATCGAATCATCTTTGAAAACAAAAAAAAAACATTCATCAGCTGTAACGGAACCAAAATGACCACGGAATTTTCAGCTCTGGACCAATTGATCGCGGTGACGAAACGTAAAAGCTGCGAAGAAGCCGATACGACGCGCCCAGAACGAAACATTATCCAATCCAATAAAACGAAGCCTACGACTCGCATAGATGAACTTTGCATTGTTTTTTTTTTATTCCTCGCTTCTCCTTTCCCGAACCGTTTAGCCCTTTCTCGCGTGTCGCAGACAATTCTCTTTCGTACAGCCTTTCGAGATCCCTCGCCCATAGTCCATGTACTTTCGCACGCTTGGTTAATACTCGCGTGTACACGTCACACACGCCGAGGAAGTTTAAAGGTTCGTTCGCGTGCGAGGGCCGGGATTCGTCTGGGGTTGACAGCAGGCAGAGCGTGTGCGCGTGTTATCGGGGTTGTTTTCTCCCTCTCTCTCTCTCAATCTTTCTGCGGTCTAGAGCTTATATTGCACAGCAAAGCGTGCGAAGCTTGCTGGGAGAGATAGGGCGTGGATAAGGGAGCTCTTTGGGTTATGCGGATGAGGGCGACCATGTGACGACCACCGAGCCAAAAGTGAGACGGTGATAGAAAGAGACACGGAGGGAGGGGCGGGGGAGGGGGAGAAAGTGCATTTGTAAAGAGAGAAGGCTGAAAAGCAGGAAAAAAACTAAAGCACGTACGAGGATTGATACACACGTGTGCGTTTCAAACGAGTGAAAAGCGTGACACACTTTGTGCCCCTTACTCGAATGTGTACCAAGTCTCTTTTCTCTCAGCACCCCTTTTTTGCCGTCAGTTTTTCTCTTTACACTCTCACCCTCTCCGCCCCTCTCGCACTCCCCTTTCGACGCTTTCCTTCCTTCATTTCTCCGCACCCAACGTCAACAATTTGGCGCTGGGTGAGAAATTCTCGTTTTTTTACGGAATTATTTGCAATTCCTTCAATTGCCTGGGTGCGAAACTCTCATATTCTACGGAATTGTCTTGCCGTCATAATCACGTTTTCCGATCCAGCTTATCGACTCCAAGGTGGCTTCGGGAGCTTGAGACAAACCCTACAAAGTCCCATAGCACGAAATATCATGTGCAAAAGTTCTCGACATACGACCAAGCCATTTGTGTACAGGACTGCACGGACATTGGGTGGTAGAATTGAATTGGTGTTTGTCGGTAGCGGAGGATTGGTCGGGGAGGCAGGGAACTTTATAGACACGGGCCAGGGGGGTTATCACATCGAGGTGAAACGAAATTACGCATCCAGACAGCTCGTGAACTCGCTTGGTTCGCGCTGGGGCGCGTTTGAGCCGAGCGATTGGGGGTTGAGAAAAAAAAGAATATATGTGTGTGTATATATATATATATATATATATATATATATATATAGAACTGAGAGGATAGTGATTTTGAGGCCCGTCTTCAAAATAGCCAGATGTGCTGATGGCCATATTACATACATATAACGAGTTACAAATATACTTCTTCCATATATATCTGGAAAAGGTATATTTTTATATACCTAGGTATACATTTTATAGAGTAAATAGCTATTGATACGAGACATCTAGATTTTCCTTTTGGACGACCCTGGGGTACCCTGTATATATGGACTACCGGCGAAAAGTTTCCGGACAAAAATTCAAACATTTCCGGAACGATTTTTATGCCACTTCGCCGATAGTTGACATAATTAAATTTAATAAACGGCATTTTGAAGGGGCAGAATTCACCTTCAGTTCGTTTTTTCGAAAAAATTGTACTATTTTTTTCACGACTAGTACCTTTTTTTCGAAAAAGACCATTTTTCGCCTTTTTTTTTGTTCCTTTTCTGGTGGACCCCGTTTATAGACAAAATTTTTTTTATGCATCTCGAGAAAAAAATGTCGAAAAAAAAAACTGAAACAATTCTATTGCGTTGAAAATAGAAAAATAACATTATATCATCTTTTAGAATTTTACCACAAACCCTTAGTTCTCGAGTTACGGTAATTAAAATCATCTGATTTTTTACCGAAAATAGGTGAATTTTTTTTTTCGAAAAAACAATCTCTAAAATTCTCGCGAACTGAACGAAAACCGATTCAACTTTTTACTATCTTGAGGTTTTTCTTGACTCTTGTTGTTTTCGTGTTACACGTTATTTTTCAAATTGTCTCTTTTTTTTTAATCAAAATATCTTTAGAAAAAGATCATACGAAGCTTAAAAAAAAACAACATTGAAGTTTGAGCTTCCTCCTTTATGATTCCGGTCACAAAAATGCATAAAAAATGTTGTCTGTAAACGGGGTCCACCAGAAAAGGAATAAAAAAAAGGCGAAAAATTGTCGTTTTCGAAAAAGGGTGTACTAGTCATAAAAAAATAGTAAAAAATTTTCAAAAAAAAACTGAATGAAGGTGAATTCCTCCCCTTCAAAATGCTGTTTATTAAATTCATTTATGTCAACTATCGGCGAAATGGCATAAAAAAACGTTCCAGAACCTTTTTGAATTTTTATCTGGAAACTTTTCGCCGGTAATGTATATATGTGTGTGTGTCTGCATATATATATATATATATATACAGGGTGGCCCGAAAAGTGACGTCCAAAAGGAAAATCTCGATGCCTCGTATCAATATCTATTCGAATCATCTCTATCTACGTTCTACGTTCTTTTTTAGTTTATGTTGTTAAAGTTGGTATCGTTGAAACGCAACGAAAGTTATTTTTCATATTTTTATTTTCTCATTATTATTATTATACAAATTTATCTTCCGCAGATTTATATTGTAGGTCTCTAGATGAGTTAAAAAAAAAGTAGTTGAGGGTTTTTTGTAGGCAAAATCTACTAAGATAAATATGAGGAATTTGGAAAAATTCATTTTTATTGCATTCCAACGATGCAAACTTTAATCTCATTTCTAGAAAAAAGAATTTTTCCATTTGTTTTATCGAGCTGTCCTATAGCATAGTTTTTTTTTCTATTTTGCGTATGTACTTTCCTCTTAGAAGTTTTTAGAAGCAGTTAAGACTCTTTTGGACGTATATACGTATTTTTTTATTTACGTGAACTTCAGTAGCTGATACTCTCAACCCTATTCTTCAAACTCTTGACCAAAATCGAAGGCATTTGCGTTAGTGTTCGGTTGGCCACTCATTTATCACTTAACAATGCACTTTATAACGATGACACAGTCTTAAAAAGTCGCGAGAAAAGTACATACGCAAAAGAGAAAAATAAAAAATGCTTTATTTCGAAAGCTAAAAAAGGTTATAGAATATACACGAGGACGATTCGGATAGGTGGCATCTAGATCCGAATCATCTAGACCCTGGGTTCCGAACCTAGGAGCAATTACCCCAGCGGGGATAAAACAGATCTTCGGCGGGGGTAATAAGGCTGGTAAGGTTATTGTAAAAACGTTTATTTTTGTGCAATTTATTATGATTAATAAAGACTATTTGGATTTGCATGTATTGTTTTCTTCGTTAACATTTTAAACGGGGGGGGGGGGGGGGTAAAATAAGTTTCCCTGATAGGTCACAGGGGTAACAAGACTGAAAAGTCCATCCATATCCGAAACATCTAGAGGATAATTCGGATATGAGGCATCTAGATTTTTCTTCTGGCCATCACTTTTCGGGCCAACCTGTACGGACATTGAGCCCGAGAGCCATGAGCGCACAAGGCCGTGGCTCTTTGGCATACACGCCGCTTTGTAGAAATTGCGTTGGTCGGCGATAGCGATTGGTGGTGGTTTTCATCGGCGAATCGATCGAGTCCGGTAATTTATTCGTGGCTCCGAGCGAGCGCCATTTTCTCTCTCTCTCTCTCTCTCTCTCTCTCTCTTTATTTCTTTTGTTACGTTCTTTCAATCACTCTCCTTCTCTTGTTCTTTTTCACCATAAACGAATCAGAGTATGCACACACACACGTACAATACATATGAAGATACATATTCGTGATTTGTTGTAAAAGAAGTTGAAAGGGATTCCCGCTCGGTACGACGATCAACCGAGCCGCACGAACAAGCGTTAGTTTTTAATTGCGATGAACAATAGAATCGATATCTCGTTAACGGCCTACTGTGTGCGCAGCTCTGTAACAACTCCGCAGCCCGTAGTCCCGCCTCGTTCGATCACGCCGCAATTATTTCCCGATCGTTACATCTGCGGATTAGATTTTTCTCATTCACAACAATCGCTGCAAAACGTCACCTGGCATTGTCGACATATGCTTGACTACGAAGCGTCGACTCCGTTGCAAAGGGCCAATGACACATTTTTTGTCCTGTTTTTCTTGACGAGAGTGACTTTGAAAATGGGCGTTTTGAATATGCGAAAAATAAGAGGGATTTTGGGGACGTCGTCGCGATGAGTCTGTTTCTCGTCGCTGTGCGTTGGTTGGCGCGATTCGCGCGAATGGACCTTGACTGGAGCGCAAACGTTTTCACCTCGACGCGGCGACGATGACGGGGACTTTGTGGAGAGGAACGTTGCCGGGAGACTCGCCGATGAAGTGCGCGAAAGAGAGAGAGAGAGAGAGCGGAGAGAGAGAGAGAGAGAGAGAGAGAGAGAGAGAGGGGAGAGGGTACCAATGAAAGAATATTCAGCCTTGGAGCGAAAAAACGTAACGGTCATTCGCCCGCAAGGTGAAGAAAAGTTGGCCTGTACGAGCCCAGGCAGTGACCGGAGCCAAGGAGACGACGCTTCGAGCGATCGGCGATTCTTGTCCGGTCCGAGACGCGAACCGGTCCTACTCTCGGTCTTTCCTTTCTTTTTTTGTCTTCTCTCACTTTCTCTCTCTCTCGCTCGCGCGCTCTGTCAGACTTGACGGTCTGTGCTTCGTAGCCTCTTTCGACGTGTTCTCGCTCATTCCTCCTCATTCGGACTCTCTCTCCCTCTTTTATCCTATGGCCTGCCTCTCATTCTCTCCCTCCCTTATTTTCTCTCTCTCTCTCGCTCTCGCTCTCTCTCTCTCTCTCTCCTCTCTCTCTCTCTCTCTCTCTCTGTCTCTCTCCCTCTCTGTCTCTTGCTCTCTCTCTCTCTCTCTCTCTCTCTCTCTCTCTCTCTCTCTCTCTCTCTCTCTCTCTCTCTCTGTCTCTCTCTCGCGCTCTCTCTCTCTGCTTGTCTCAAGTCGCCCTTCCATTCTCGCACCAACATCCTTCGGGCCTTTCGAACCCGATCGCGCCGAGAGAAGACCGGTCCCGGAAAATTACTCTTCCAGCAGCCGTGGCCATGCCGAAGAACAGAGACCCGCAAACGCCACGCACCTCTATCACAGGACATACATTTATGAGCAATTTTTCATCAATTGCCATACGTCAAAGTTGCGACGATCGAAGATCGCAGCGATCAAAGCTTTCGATGAATTATATCCGAGAAAAAAGGACTCGTCAGAAATAACCATTTCAAACTGAAGAACAAATTGAAAAACAAAGAAAAACAAAAAAGAACTCGTTTGTTCTCCAGATTCCAATAAAATTAATCGCTATTTTTTATGGATTGAGAATATATATGTATATATTTATATGAATTCCCAAATTACGATACAATATCGAGACTATCGCAGAGAGAACAAGAGAGCGAAAGTGAAACGCGAAAATTTGTCTCGCCCTTTTACGGAATGCTCTGCACATTTCTTGGCAGTGTTTCAAAAAGTGAAGCGTTTTTTAGTGTTTCTTTTTTTTCCCATTTTTTTCGTTTTGTATTATATGAAATCTTTTTGGCAAATTTAGGTTGCAGATCTTTCGTAAGGATTTGAAAAAGAGTTTGAGCGATTGGCGCATCGCGACTGATTGGAAAAAAAAAATGAGAGCGATTAAAAATAGTTATGTTTATTGCATTCCAGGCATACAAACCTCACGATCATAAATCATTTGAGATCCATTTAATTGTCTATAAAACCTTGAAGCTTGTATCGTTGGAACGCAACGAAAATTCTTTTTTGATTTCTTTTCATTTCTTCATCTTCATTATAATGCAAAACTTTTATTGCACACGTAGATTGAAGATCTCTGATAAGAGATAAAAGGAAGAAAGGAATTTTCATTGCACTCCAAGAACGCAAACCGTCGTTGGACTGCATCACTTTATCATACCTTTTGTATTCATTTATTATATCATTGTTATATTTTATCTTATGCAATAAAGACATTTCTTTAATATATTATTTTTATATTTTATTTATTTATTATATGATTCTTATGTCTATATCCTTCATATTTAAATTCTTCTCCATCTCGTTCATCGATGAACACTGAACGTGGGTGCCCCGTCCAGTCAACGACCATCCGCAGGTGGATAAGCTAATTCGAAAGAAAAAAAAAAGCTTCGAGCGTCGAGGACCGTGGAAAGCTCCAATTAAGTTGCAACGACATGACGTGAGAAACCGCTCGCTCACCACCACCGGTTTGTGAATTTTACGACGGGTGTTCTAATCCTTTCCCTCGTTACCATTTCACCGTTTCTCGACAGTGTCTGACGCATTGAAGTACATACGCGGATCTGACATAAGTGCACACCGGGAATTTCCCAACGAGTGACACAACATTCGTACGATTCTTTTTTTTCCCTTCTCATATTTTATTCTTGACCCTTTGACTTCTTGAATTACATTTAAAAATTTGTTTTTCTTCGTATTTATGAAAAATGTGGCAAGCAGGGAGATCGTAAGGATGAAAATGAAACAAAAAAGGTTCGTGTAATAAAAATTCGTTAGACGTTGTTGTACGTAACGTGCACATACATATATGCACGTGTCCTACAATTCTCGGTGGAAGAGTTCTTGCGGTTGTTCGTCGAGGGAACGTGTGGGTGCCATGTGGGCCGGTGAACTTTTACACCATAACGTATCGCATATGGCACGTGAAGGCTATTTTTATTACCAAACTAACGTACTCATATATACGTATATATATATATATATATATGCCCAGAGGGAAAATGAGAAGAACCCTCTCGACGCGCACAAATCCCAAGAAATCTTCTTTTTACCATCTACTGCAGGGAAAACTTAATTCGAAAGAAATATTTATCTCGAAACGAACTTCAAATACAAAAGGTGCGAAAAAAAACGAGGAAAAAAAATTACAATGGAGTTTTCCGACCGCTGCAGGTATGGGATACGATTTTTTATGCTATTCATTAACAGGTATGCCACAAGCTCAATTATAATTGTATATTAAACGTACCGGAAATTTCTGTCCGTCTTTTAATTACAAGTAAACAATAAATTTTCAATATATTTATTAATATTTACTGAACAATATAATTTCCGTTATTAATGATCCCTTCTGCTGGGATGAGATCATCAGTTACTATGGGAATTGGATTGTTCGATAAATATAATTACATTGTCCGATAAATTTGGAAATAAAATAAATTATTTTTCCTTTAATTAAAAAACGGACCGTACTTTCCGATAGACCTAATATATACATATATATATACATACACACACATAATTAAGTTTGCGTGCGTGTTGCTCAATAAAATATATACTAAAAGCTAAAAACGGAACTTAATTATATATATATATACATTAACCCTTCGACTATATACTGGGTCGTTTTGACCCAATTTTTTAAAATGCAAGTACCTATTTTTCAACGCATCTTCCACTTTGAACGAATGTTAATTTAACTCATTTTTTGTACATTTTTTCATTTTTATTATTATCCAAATCATTTTCTTTGCACATTGAGATCGTGAATCTCTAATAAGAAAACGTTTAAACGTTTGAGTGATATTCAAAGCTTAAAACGGCCACAAAGAATTTGAAAAATTAAAAGGAATGAATTTTCGTTGCGTTGCAACGATGCGAACATCAACATCGTGTAAAAACGCTGGAATTCAGTATGAAAGAAAACAATAAATGGGTATATAGTGGGTAAAAAAGTATTTGTACACCGCGTGTTTTTTAAATTGTCCTTCGAAAAGAAATAAAATACTTTAGCTTTTTCTTTTTCGAATAAAAAAAAATGTTCGACCAAAAATTTTCGACAAAAAAATAAAATGCTAAAGCATTTTTTTTTTTTCGTAGGTCAATTTGAAAAAGACGCGGTGTACAAATACATTTTTTTACCCACTTTATGTAAATTCTATTTGAAAAATACTCCCCGATTTATAGCTAAAGTAATAATAATGATATCAATGAAACGATGTATATATATATATATATATATATATATATATATATATATTTATAGGGCATTCCACGCCAAATCGACCACTTGCCGGGCTGACCCCTTTTGATTTGGCTGAAACTTTAATATGTTATTGATGTCATCTTAAAAGGCTTGTGTGATTTTTTTTCAAATTTTTCACAATCGCAAATACGTAGTGAATTTTTGAAAATAGCGGCCGTTTTTTTTTCAAGTACTCATAAGTTTCTGAAAAATGGACCAATTAAGATCTTTTTTTTAATACTCCCTTTTGAAATGTTCTTTATAAAAAAAAAATATTTGAAAAATATTCAGTCATCTTCGACATGATTTTTTAGTTTTTTCGAGAAAAACGCGATTTTTTCAGAGAACGCCTCTTTTTATTTTTGATTTTTTTTTGTAGAAAACATATGATACCTTTAGCATTTTTGCCGCCAGACCCATCGTGGTAAGATTTTGCTTTCTATTTTTTTTCTAAATTTCTAATCTAAGTTTTTTCTAAAGATTTACATTTTTGAAGGTATTAAGGTTTGTCTCTTAGCAAGAATATCAGTTTTTATCAAGATTCTCATGTAAACGTTAGTTCAACTCACCATATACCATGGAATCAGAAAGCCAGTTCGATCGCTGCTGTAATTCGTTTAATTTGAAGTATTATTTATAACGGAATGGTTCGCGACAAGCATCCGTCAATGTTAAAAAACGTTTAAGTTGAATCGTTTTTGTATGATATGCACTAACTGTTTTCATCGTCGGAAAAGTACAATAATGCTGTGAACGGTTTCCGTGATCGATTTTCGAAAACCAAAACCATTTCAGGAACTCAGCTGTTGTACGGTATGATACCTAACACAAATAGTGGTCTTATCGTTAAAAAATTGATCATTATTCACTATTAAACAATTAATTGAATAACTATATACTACATTCCCCATTGAATAATTCTTTAAAAATAATTGAACATAATTGAAAAACTTTTCAAGTGAGTTAACATTATATACAGAGTATTGAGTATGATAGAAGTAATCATTTAAAATTATATTTAGAATTATATTTGAAAAAAAATAAAGAAAAAAAAATGTTTCCGTTTAGAAAAAAAAATAGAAAGAAAAATCTTATCACGATGGGTCTGGCGGCAAAAAATGCTAAATTTATCATATTTTTTTACAAAAAAAATAATCAACAATAAAAAATGGCGTTCTCTGAAAAAATCGCATTTTTCTCCAAAAAACTACAAAATCATGTTGAAGATGACTGAATATTTTTCAAATATTTTTTCTCATAAAGAACATTTCAAAACGAAGAATTTAAAAAAAAAAGGTTTTAATCGGTCCATTTTTCAGAAAGTTATGAGCATTTGAAAAAAAACGGGCGTTTTTTTTTTCAATGGTTCACTACGTATTTGCGATAATGTAAAAAAAAATTGAAAAAAATCACACAAGCGTTTTAAGATGAAAACAATAACGTATTAAAGTTTCAGCCAAATCGAAAGGGGTCGGACCGGAAAGTGGTCGATTTGGCGTGGAATGCCCCAAATATATATACATGCTGGTGTTCGGATTATTATTATTGTTAAGGATGGACGGGTTACGTGTGTGTATGAGTGGTGTTAGAACACGAAGCCTGAGTTATATCGAAATCGCGTAACTTCAGAGTACGAGAGAGATCGTCCCGAGAGAAGTAAAACAATAGGTACAATGGACACATTGAATTTTGCGTTACTCTCCCGTGCACTGGACGCGACGATGTGAAGAACGCAAAACGTCCGCAGGGACAGCGGAAGGGAGGAGGAACTACGGTAAGAGGGTCGGGGGGGGGGGGGGGGGGGGCTGAGACGAGAGTTTCGCGATTCGCGTCCCTCACCGCTCGTTGGATTCAGAACGATTGTTCGCGTTTGTCTTCTCTTTGGGTGCTCGCGTTCGTCTCGCTCTCACTCGCCCTTTTTATATTTCTCAGTGTCTTCCCCTCGGGTGGCTGGCATTCGTCACTCTCTCTCTCTCTATCTCTCTCTCTCTTTCGCACTTTCATTTTTTTCTTTTTCTCGTCTGATTTCTTCACCACCCCCCCCCCCTCCACCTCGCGAGTTTCCTATTGTACCGATCTATCCTTTCACTATCGAGATCTCGTTTATTCGAAGTATTTTTTTTTCTGCCTGCGACGACAAGAAATGGCAATGTTAAAGTTCGCGGCGTTGACATACGATGGAAATTATTATTTTTTTTTATTCGCCTGATTTTTTTAGACTTGAGTGTTATTTTTTTCAAGTCAGGTTCTTTATCAGAGATTCGTCACCTGAGTCTGCAAAAAAGGCCCCTGACAATAATAATAAGAATAAAGAATAAATGGGATTTCGATATGAATAGGGGAGAAGATAAAAAAAAAAGTTCAATTTGTAATGAGATTGAAGTTTGCATCGTTGGAATTGAGTGAAAATGATTATTTTTCAATTGTTCGAATTTCTTTCGGCAAATATTCGTCACGAAAAAACGTCAATTATTTTTTAAATAGCTTATTTAGAGATCAAAAATTGTAATCTGAGGAAAAATACTTTGTAAAACAATGAAAAAGCGGAAATAAAAACATAAAAAAGTAATTTCGTTGCGTTACAACGATGCAAACTTCAAAACCATAATTTAGATTGCTTCAAAATCGATTAAATATATATTGCAGTGTAAAATTTGTTTTTTTTTTTTCCTTTTAGGATTTCATTCTTTCGAGACGGAGTTTAGAATAACTTCTTTTTTTTCTCGTTCGAACGCTGCCCGACGCAGATGCGGAGATGACTAACCGAATTAAGAGGGACGAGTCGGGGAGGTGGAGGGTTTGTCGGATCCGTGGGGCACGCAGCGCTTAGATGCGCTCCGTTTGTCCCCCAGGGCGATAGCCCCACGGAGAGAGAAAGAGGCAGAAAGTACAGAGAGAGAGAGAGAGAGAGAGAGAGTTTGCATTGCGAGCGCGTGTGATGCGTGTACTCGTCGACCCCCCCCCCCCTTCTGTACAACACACCGTACGACGCTCTTCGAATCTTTTTCCCCCGTATTCCCCTCCCCCTCGTAAGACCCACGGGAAAAACCATATTAATAATTTAATACAGGCGCTTAATTTTTCTTCCCTTTCATTCGCCATATGCGTCTCGGAGTCTCGAACCACGACGAAAGATTAATTTTTAAGAACGGGAAACGACGCGCGATTCAACATTATTGATCGGGCCTTCGTATGCACGCGCGTGAACGCACGGAAGGCATTTTAATTGCGAAATTCACGACTTCGAAAGGGCCGCGAAACTTTCCTTTTGTTTTTCAAATTAAGTGCCTCTCTGGAACATCTGCGAATTTGGGCAAAATAGGCTAGATGACGCACGTCCTTTGAATCTTTTTTTTTTTATTCCTTTAAAAGTCTTTTTTGCTTCAAATTCTCGCTTCTCCCTCCCTCCCTCTCTCTCTCTCTCTCTCTCTCTCTCTCTCTCTCTCTCTCTCTCTCTCTCTATCTCTGTCTCCCCATTCCTCTTTGACTTTATTGCGATTCGGAGAGATTTTACGACTCTTGGTCCCTTTCATACCGCCAAGTTATTACCCGGGACGCATATACTTGTATTTACAATACGCACACAGACGATAAAACTACGTATCGCAATACAAAATGCAGATGACGTTCGCGAACAATGCAATTTCGCAAGTGCCGTTGCGTGTGGCACGAAGTTCACGCATATACGCACACACAGTTATAGAAGTGTTTTTATATATAGAATATATAAATTTAGCATTATAGAAATATGGCGTCGCCCCCAGTTGAAAACCCGATACTGGCATTCGTTTTCGTTTTTTTTTCGCTTACTGCAGGTCTAGTTTCTCGAATTAGGAAAATTTAGTTTTACTTGCAATGTAAAACAAATTGATATGAGCCCTTTTTTTATATCTTTGCACCGTTGGAACGCAACGAAAAACTATATTTCTAAAGGCCAGAATATTTTTTGGCAAAATTCAACGTCAATCACTTAAACGTTTTCCAGGATCCTTATTAATAATCGTTCCTTAATATATTAAGGATCCTCCCAATTACATTGATTTAATTAATGCAATTATATTTGTAATGGTAATTAAATGTAATTGAATGGAATTTAATGACAATTTAATTGGCTAACTTAATACTGAATGAGGAATCATTGATTAATTCAATTAATCCTTAGTAATTGGCCTTTCCTTAAAGGTTAAGGATCCTTTTAATTACATTAAAAATCTGAAAAACTTCATTGCCAAGAAAATCATTTCGATACTAATGAAGGTAAAGAAATTAAAAAAAAAAAAATTTTGCAAAGAATAAAAAAGAAAAGAGGATTACAACACCATCCTCTTCTAGCATTTCTCTGTATGCTATTGAAGTTCCTATTGTTGGGATGCAACGAAAGTTCTTTATCAAATTTTTATTTCATCGTTTTTATTATTATACTGAATTTTCTTTAGCTGATTGAGATTGTGGGTTTTCAAATGACCAAAAATAGTTGTTTGTGTTTCATTGCATCTTCAAAAATAGTGGTTTATGTTTCATTGCATTCGAAAAAATAATTTTCATTGTAATAAAATGAAATGTTTTTTGCTTCCAACAATGCAAACTTCAATCGCACTTGTTTTTAGTTAGAGCGTCAGCACCGCCACGTACAGGAGCATACCCATTTATTGCAATATCAATGATATTTCTCTAAAAATTAAAATTGCTCTGTTACAAGTGTTCGGTCGACTCAAGGCGATTAGTTATTAAAAAAAATAACTTTATTTATTCATTAGTGGATAATTTTGGGAACAAAAGACACAATAACAGAGAAATTTCTAAAAAAAAACAATATATATATATATATATATATCCATTTTTATAGGAGCGCCTCGTTGACGACCGCCCAAATGAAAGAAACGTAGCAATTTTGAATCGCAGCTCCGTTGCTACGATTTCATTGATGCACAAGGTCGATAACACCTCGCCCGAGACGGTGGGTTTATCCCTCCGTTGGATATTTGCCGGCGCCGTCGAGCTACAGGGATGCCGCGAGTTTCGTTCCTTCGTTCGGCATCCCTGTCGCCTCCTCGCCCGGCAGTCGGTAATGCGCCCCGAAAAAAAGTCTTTCCTACAGTCAAAAATACAGGATCGCTAGCACGAAACCAGATAATCATTATAATTTTTTTTTTTTGCATCGAGCAACTCAGTCTACATTTTCATTCGGTTTTTAATCGTCGCTCTTTTAATCGTTTAATCGATTACCCCCATTGACCATTTCGTAGCTGATCGTGAGAATAGCACTACGTTATTTTTTTTTCTCATTGTCCAACATTTTTGGCAGACAATAGCGAAAAACGATGGATTTCCGCAGTTTGGAGGTGACCAAAAAATTGACTAATGGGAAAATTCATTTTCATCGTAATTCGAAGAATCCAATTCAGTGTAATGGATGAAAAATCGCGCTGTGATGTAATTTGTCCCTATGGGAAAGGACAACATCCCATGAATCGACTAATACGAGAAACTAATGCGTTCCATTGCCCAGGATTTAATTAACGTTACCTTTATCCTCCATGAACGAGAGAGAGGGAGAGAGGGGGGAGAGGGAGAGAGGGGGGAGAGGGGGGGGGGGGGGGGGGGAGAGGGTGGCGCCACCGTCGTCATGTGCCCCATGGGTATTAATTTCTTGCTGGCTTTTAACCCTTGCCCGCAACAAGAGAAATCTGCAATTAGCTCACAGCCTCACGGCATACACATGTCTCCATACCATGTTGTAGCTAGGCAGTCCTATTATTACGCGATCAATTCGAGAATTAAAGACACGTGTAAGACGCGATATTGTGTTGTGACGCGTTCGTTTCTCTTCACGTTTGGAGAAAGTGGTGGTTGCGGAGCCGGCAAGGCAGAGCTCTCCCATTACGTAACGATACGGCGGCAACGCTAGTTTACCAACTTTTAATTGATTTTCAGTAGGGACGGCCGCCGTGTCGGCGGGGAGCGGTAGATGGAAGGAAAAAAAAAGAATTTTCCCCTACGGTCATTCACCTTACCAACGGAACGAGCAAGCTACTCAGACTCGCCGTTCAAAGGCCTTTATCGACGGTCATTGTTGCCTCAGCAATACAGAGAGATGTACGGACGACCAATGAAAACTGTACACCCCAAAGGAATAGTCCGAAAAATTCTGATGCGTTTCTTGCTGTACAATCGCCAGATAGTAATTCCAAAATTGCAGAGGTGGTCCTGCAATTCGAAGGGTTTGGTACTTCGGGAAGCAACCCCTCGTTACAGTCCTGTTTTGATGCAGTGGGAAAAGTTACCGAAAGGGAAATTACATTTGGAGGCCATGGGTGTGCAGGTTGAGGGCAATGTTGCAATATGCGCGGTCCTCAGATCGCGCTCCGAAATGTAAAACTCCTGATTGCCCGATATTATTGAATGAGACCGCCAAACTACAACCATTAAATGGAATTAAATGGAGATCGTTCGAACTAAGAAAATATGTGTTTAATTTTCTGAGAAAAATTTATTTAATACGTATTTGTAATACGCATTTCAAATTCTTGCCACCACGTCTCCGCCTTGTGCTACGTAGTGAGCGCCATCTGGATTCTGATGAGGATACCTTTTCTAGGGAATCCATATCATATCACGATCGGGATCTGATAGGAACTTAGGTATCCCTAAGAAATTCTTGCACAGGCAGCTGTCGGGATGATCCTCGAATATCTCCAAAAATAACCTTTTCCAATATGAGCATGTATGTATGGCTGTTTTCATCTTTGATCCGAATCAAACTTTGATATATGCATTTCCGCCACTCCATGTACGAAGCGTTTCCAATAAAGCGATCTCGAAGTGTTCGACAGAGCGTCCCAGTCATGTCATCGAGCCCATGCACAGGCACTGCTTCTCCATTCAAATTGGTCGGAAGCTCAAAAAGAAAAATCCACCCGCAGGCCCAAAGATCTCAATCCATATGCAAGGTACCGCGCAGAGGAAATTCTCCTTTGGAGACATTCAATCGAAGCATCCCGAGAGGTTTCATCTTCATTGGGTGCTGGTGTAGTTTGGCCCAATTACAATATTCCCATTAACAGGCTGGCATCGTGCAACATGCGACAGTACACTCCGCGTATACCTTTCACGTAGTCGTGAATTTTTATGCGCGCCTGCTGTCGTTTAATGAACCGCACATTGAATGAAATGACACTCGGCGTTTCGCGAAACAACGTGCCCAGCGGCACTAAATGTCCTTCATTAATCTTCTTTTATCGCTTACCTCAGTAGTTGCGAGAAGATGGATTTGACGTACCGTCAGTCGATAAGTGGGGTATCGGGGGGGTTTGCTTCTCCCAGGCGCAATGGATCGGAGCTGAGTTTGGTGGAGGGGAAGTATCCAATTCAGCAGACATTCGTGAGGATCCCAATGGAGATTAGGCGTGTCGTGGATGGCGAAAGAATGGGACAAGAAAGGGACAATAGAGGAGGGAGTCGAACAAGCCAGGCAAACAGGATGCGATGACAACGTGATCCAACTTACGATGTGTCAGGACGCTACCGAAGGGTCCCATATGCGACGAACAATGATCGCTCATGATGTTGGATCATGAGAACGTTTTTTTTTTTTCCATCCACTCTACAAAGATGTGCCCGCATCGCACAGAGCTCTCCGCTTGATAAATCGACTCCGTGAAATTCGTCAAGCGCTGACGTTGAAAAGACTGAAAACACTTGAGCCAAAGTGCCGGCCCACTCGCGCCACCATAATCCTGTGGCAGTATAGTTCTACGAGCTACTCCACGGTTTATTGGGTAATTTATATACTTGACTAATACAGCCGAGTCCTCGGGAGTTATAGCGGCCAAGTGCTGCCGCGACTCAATGTGGAAAACCTCCAAAGTTTTCACGAGGCTTAAAGCCAAGCTTGGATCGACATTGGCCAACGAGACACGCCACCACCATCACACAGCAATAACGGCGAGAACTCGAGCCTGGAAATTAATTAAGAGAAAACCGTCGCTCGGAATGCTCGGTATACCATTTGATCGTAAGACTCCAATAAAACGGAGTGTGGGCGAAGAGGAGAAACTTGGGGACAAAGACTACGAGAGAGAGAGAGAGAGGGCCTAAAGAGAGTTATACGAAGGGAGTAAAGACAACTGTGAGCCTTGGCGTTTCGCGTATCACCCTGAACATTCTTATCTTGATAAACGTCTGGCACTTTTCCAGCTTCCCAGAGCTTCTTCATTGGGACATGAGGAGGAGTTGCAGCCTTCACTGTCTCGAGTGTCTCGCCGCCGGGATAACGCACTAGTCCTCGGCTCGACGAGCGAGAAAGGGACCGAAACTTCAGGCATGGAAGAACGCCCACCCCTCGCTCGTATCATTTTCCAGTTCGGATCGATCGAGAACACGCCGATTGTCTCGTTGTTAATTTAAGGAATACATTATTTTTTCAATGGTTTATGAGAGATGCGAGTCCGGGCAAAAAGGTGCTGACATTTTTCATCTTTAAGGAGCTACGACTACTCTTCAGTGTCAACAAAGAGACTAAATTTATGTTACCCCACGGGTGTACTGATTTTCGTTAACTTATGTTGAATATTCATATTGTCGATTCCAAAGTGCCAAATTTGTGGTAAATATTTTCTTTATTGCATATTTACTGATAAAAACTGAAAAATTAGATTACCAAGGACTCTGGAGTCTTCGCGACAATTTCCAAGCAGTAGAGAGATTCTGTAACGCGGTAGCGACCGTTTTCGTTATCATTAGCTAGCGACAGCTAATAAGAGGCTCCAAATGTCAATTGCAGGTCTCTCAATGAGGACGAAAAAATGAGCAAGGATATATTGCAATTCAACGATGCAAACCCCAACTCCATAGAACGCATGCAAAAAAACGACTGCATATCAAACGTGTCACGATTCTTCAACCGGTTAGTGAACCGAGCTCTAATTTTTCGTACACGCTTGGAACGAATAAAGTAGCAATGAATCAATTTTTATCACCATGTTAGCACGCATTTATCATTCCCATCTATTTTGAACACTTACGAAAGCCTGAGAACGTGACCTGCCTCCCCAAAGCGAATTTTCAACACTCGTAATTCCAAAAAAGAAAAACAAATTGAAAAATCGTCCCGAATCGGAGTATCAGCGAAAAATCTGTTCGGTGCTCCCATGCGGAAAGTTTGATAGTGGCACGCTGTCGCGAATTGCGTCATTACGTGGCACACGTTTGTCTGGCAAAAGTGAAATATGGTAGGAGGAAGAACGAAAAAGAAAAACGGAAAAAATTGCCTCGCGGAGCTGGTATAACCAGCGCGAAATGAGTCCAATGTATATATATATATATATATATATATATACACACTTTGATACGTCCCTGTGTGAAACACATCTAAAGGCGAGGAGGATAAATGCCCCAGTGTGAGCTCTCGACAAAGTCCGCACACGGTCGTTTGTCAATGCGGAAGCAAGCGCGGTGGGTTTCGCAGTTTTCTGCGATTTTTTGTTCTTCGTTTTTTTTTTCCGCTACCGTCGAGCGCGTCGAGAGACGAAGAATTATTGTTTGGCGCGGAAAAAACAAGAGTGCAACAATCATCGCGTACCATCGAGAGTTGCATTATATCTTTGATGTGTATTGATGGGAGACGAAATCAGGATGTTTGTATACACCCGTGCTAGAAATACTGTCATAGATTCAGTCCGATTCGGACTAGGATCCTGGTTTCTCAATCAGGATCCAGTCGGACATCCGGGAGCGAAATGTAACGCTCGCAAATCGGATTCCAGCCAGGATCCTAATTCGGAACTATTAAGACCTTAGGCCACTCTAGAGGTCAAAAAAGGGCATATTTTGTGATTTTTTTTCTTTCAGTTAAACAATAAAATTAATCGGAATTACAAAATGTGGGGTTTTATTATACACGTAATTGACTATAAAAAATTATTTTTTCACAGCGATACATGTCAAAATGGCGACTGTGCAGCATTTTTCCGATGACGCCTTTATTTCTGGAAGGTTAACGGCCGGACCAACAGCTCCTATAATTTTTGAGACACTAAAGTTTTTTTTCGATTATATATAAGAATAACTATAGAAGTGAGTAGGATTTTTTAAATATATTATTTTTTGTCAAAATGGCGCATTTTGACAAAAAATGCGCCATTGGAAAATAAGGTCTTGGAAAACCATTAAAAATCATCTTTTCCTCAGTCGCAAAATCTCCGCGCAAGACCGATTAATGACACATGGCCACTTTTTAAATTTCACCCTGTGTATATAGATATATGTGTGTGTGTATGTGTGTATGTAGGAAGACATACCAGAAGGCTCAGTCCTACTATGGCAACTTGACCATACTCGCACACGGACACACACGCTTATAATTCATACCACACTCCTAGACTTCGTCTTATCCCTTGACATGTCCATCAGTCCAATAATACGAAAATCATCGCTAACGCTTTACGCCGTTTTTTCCAGTTTTTATTTTTAATCGTTGGCCGTTCCGTATCTGAACTCGATGCATTTTTAAATCGTTACTCGCGAATCGGTCCGAGCGTCGTTCCCTCTTTTCGAAACGTGCTTCTCTCGATGTCGAAGGCACGTAAATCGTTTGACACACACGTCCAAATGGCGAACGCCGGACTGAGAGGATTGATGAATTATCACTCAAGAGAGTGAGAGGGAGAGAGGAGAGTTGGAACGGTGCAAGAGCAGCCAGCTCCATGATAATTGAAGAAACAATAATTAAACACCTCCGCAGCACCGCGTCCATGTCCGCAAGCTTAGTACCCGTCAGCCCGTGTGAATATGTACGCACGTGCGCTCGAATAAATCCAATCGCGGACATTTGTAATTCGATAACTCAACGCACTCACGAACGTATGTAGTACTTACGCATATATATATATATATATATATATATATGAGCGCAAGGCTAGAATTACACAGAAGTGCAATTGCGTCACGTAAACGTGCCGTTAAATACTTGAAAATCAAGAGAAAATTGGCTTTGCCGCTGCGTTTGTTTGACTCTTGAGATGTTGACTTGAGATGTACGTGTGCACGCACGAGCTGCTAATGAAATATTCTGCAGTGTCGGTATAGCCGCGATCGATTATTAGCTCGCCCCCTTGAAGTGCATACAAATCGAGACACACAAAAAGCTGCTTATAAAAGTGGTCTTTGAGGGTCGTCGATTGCGGCAGAATGATGCGGGCTGGATCTTACGTAGTCCAATGGCAGCGATTCGTTAGATACAACGGGGGAGATTGATGGCACCCGGAAAAACATATTCCGGAGGACTGATCTTTCGTTTCGATCAATAAGCGACGCACGGTCGGAGGGACTTCTCGATTCAATGGTCCTGGACCTCCGTTAACGGAGTCTTCTTTCCCAAAAGACAAGCCATGTGCATTGTCATTTGAAGTGGATTCATGTTAAGCCGGAAGTTTTGTAGATCCTCGGGAAAAATTACTTTGGAGATGGTAGAGTGTCACTTGTCTGGTGGAATTTCAATCCCAGATACACAAAAACAGAAATTGGATGAGTACGTTCTTGATCAATCTTTTGGGGTTGTACGGGTTCTTCGATCTTTACGCGTCTAATAAATTTTGTGATTTTGAAAAACGTTTTTTTTACCTATTCTTATTGAATATAATCGACCTCAATTCGCGAAGAAAAGGCTTTGGATAATGATTAAAATAAATGTATGAAAAATTAACCGAAAAATCATTGCATTCCAACGATGCAAACTTCAACGTCATTGAACTTTTAAATCGAAACGGAAATTGAACGACTACGTCCATGATCGGTCGTTTGGGATGACGATAAAGTTTGCACACTGACTGAAAAATTCTTTCGATATTAAGTAGATGCGTCTATTCGATTTTATTATTATTATTATTTGAATTATTGCATTCCATTATTAAAAATATTTATTTTAAATATATTTATTTATTCAAATAAAGATCTATTTGATATCGTCTAATAACTAAATGTTTTATTTCTTCCTAATAAATCTGTCATTTCATTTCATCTAGTAGTATAAGACAAAAGAGACACACGGAAAAATGGTACACGATTCGGTCTCTCAAAAATCTCATGGCTTTGTTTTCATTAGAAGACTGTCGTAACATTCTGCATTTGAGGAAAAGGGTTAGTCTTTCTATACATAAATCGTCGTGCCTATTAATAAAAGGTACCATGATACCTTTCTTTTTTTTCAACTAAAAGCTTTGTTAGTGAAAAAAAAAGAAAAATTATTTAACTTTTTTTCACCGCACTTTTATGGCATGAATCTATATTCCGTTCTTGTCTTCATGCGATATATCGTGTTTTATCTTTATTTATTTAATTTTAATATTTTTAATATTTAAAAAGAATAACTTCAAGAATTAAAAAAGTATATTTGAAACAAATAGGATTGTAGTGGGCCAAGAGACAAGTTAAAAACCTATTTGATTTAAATAGATCCTATTTAAATTAAGTATTTTTTTTTTGGCAGTGCATAGGTGGAATGCAACAATCGTTTGTTTTTAATTTCTCACATTACCGTCGGTAAATCTAGCCTGTCAAGATCATGCAAACATTTTTTTAGGATTCTTTTTTAGCGATCTACAAGCTAAATCTACAACATATGCTTTTCGATAATAAAAATAAGGGATCAATAATCATTTTCGCTGCATCCCGGAAATGGAAATTACAATCCCGTCGTTTGTGTTCGTTCGGATTGTTTGTCTGCCACCTGTTCAATAGAATTTCAACCCCAAACGAAAGTTGGATGACATCATCCATGATCCATTGTTTGGATCCGTCGAGGCTGCTTCATACTGAATCAACACATAAGAATCTACTATCGAAAAGTTACCAAATTTTTACGCTCTTTATTGAACAACAGTATTTCGCAAAGACCTATATTTATCAATATTTGGCATGCGATATTGATTTAAACCCTCCCAAAGGACAGACAGTGGCTTACCAAATCAAAAGCCGTTTTTCCTATTTTTATCCCACAAAAGTACATTCTTTTACAGCAACCTCAATAATGTCACTCGAAAGTACTCTCTAGGTGATGGTTTCACGATAGACTATAACCAGAGGTGCTCTTCTGTGACGAATGGACAAACGGAAGTGACGAAACTTCAACGCTGGTTCGAATCCCCAAAGACAGCATCACGAAACTGAACAATAAAAATCCTTCTATAGGAAGAATTCATTTTCATGCTACTCCGTATACGTGTGTGGATTATTTATAGGCACAAGACAGAACGTGTGAACATATATGGCCGTCTGAAGGGAGGGAAACTTGCGCAATTATGAAAGCAAGGTTGATCCGATCGAGCGAGTCACTAAATGAAGCGCCTAATACTTCATCAATGACTGTCCCGTTGAAAAAAAAAACCTGCCACTTGTAATACACGTACTCTCTTTTACCCCGCGTTGAGCCTACTGGTTGTAATGTTCAAATGTCAGCACGCAGAGGGACGGTAAGAGTGACTACCTGGGGTAATTACAATCGGCATGAAAATGATAACGTACACTCATGTCGGGATATGTTAATGAGCGAGAGAATGTGCGGAATGACAGTACGATACTGACACGGCTTGTGAGGAGAGTGAAAAGAAGGTCCTTCGGTTGATTTCTCGGTACACATGTCCTTCCTTATCACAAAGAAGCATCGCTATTCGTTTCAATGTTGTTTGAACACGCCTGTCATGATTTTCGCTCTGCGAGACAAACAAAAAGGAACGGTGAGAAACGTACACGAGGAGGAGTGGGACAAAAGAAATCGATGTAATCGACAACTCGACGAGAGTGAATGCCAAGATGCGTCCGATAATCGACTCAGAGACGTAACGAGGCTGTGGATTATTTGTCGTACTCTCACTTTTCCCATTCTTCTTTTTTTTTTCTTCTCCTCAAGTCTTCAGCAGTACTCAACCGCTACTGGCCATGAAAGGGTTTACTGGATTGAGGTGCGACGAGGAGTATGAAAAGCCTCGTGGAGAACAATAGTCAAATATGGGATTGAAGTTTGCATCGTTGAAATGCAACGAAAATTCTTTCTTATATTTCTTTTTCATTTCCCTGTGTTTATCGTTATCCAAAATCATGTTATGGAGATTTAGATTGGAGATGTTTGAATAAGGATTCATAAAAGTGTTCAAGTGTATTCCGAAGCTTGCGTCTGCCAAAGGGAATTAAAAGTTTGCATGGTTGGAAAGTAATATTTTTTTTTATTGCTTAAATTTCTTCCTGCTTTTCGCTATGAAAATCCCTCAACGATTTTTACGATGCTTCGTCGAAGATTTACAATGGAAATATGCGAAGACGAATATAAGATATTATAATAAAAATATAAAAAAGAATTTTCGTTGCATACAGACGAAGCAAACTTCAACAGCTTAGTCAAATGCTAGTTCGATCCTGTTGGGTGTAAATCGGAAAAAACGGAACTTCATCAAAAAAATTTAAAGATTTTAATGGTATTGAAGTTCGCATCATTGGAACGCAATGAATTTTTTTTCTCCCATCTGGGCCACGAAAATCACTAAATATTTTTGAGCTTCCTTATTGAAAAGGTATAACCAAAACCTGCTGAAAAAAAAGTTTTTAGATAATAATAAAGAAATGAAAAAATCAATAATTTTCCTTGTGTTCCAACGATGCAAATTTCGGCATCATAGATTCCAATCCCATTGTATTGACGTTTGCATCGTTGGACTGTAAATGTACTTTCTTCGTATTACCATTTTTTTTTGCACATTTAGACTACAAAAATTATCGATGTTTTTTGCACATTTAGACAGCAAAAATTACCGATTTTTTTGCACATTTAGACAACAAAAATTACCGATTTTTTTTCACATTTAGACCACAAAAATTACCGATTTTTTTGCACATTTAGACTACAAAAATTACCGTTTTTTTTTGCACATTTAGACTACAAAAATTACCGATTTCTTTGCACATTTAGACAACAAAAATTACCGATTTCTTTTCACATTTAGACTACAAAAATTACCGATTTTTTTGCAAATCTAGACTACAAAAATTACCGATTTTTTTGCAAATCTAGACTACAAAAATTACCGATTTTTTTGCACACTTTGACTACAAAAATTACCGAAACATTTTTGAACTTCCTTATTTTAAAAAAGTACAACCGAAACCTGATTAAAAAAAAGATTTTAGATAATAATAAAAATGAAGAACTTTCGTTGCGTTCCAACAATGCAAATTTCAGCACGATAAATTCCAATCCCGTATCTTTCGTCCCAATTCTAAACGGCTTTTAGCAATGTTCCTATCAATCCTGAGATTTTCATGGTTACCTTGATACTATGACGGTTAGCGTATTATTTATTGGCCTGCGAAGTGGCACGAACATTTACTGCTTCGTTTATTTATACGTTCGTATGCACATTTCTACGCCATCTGCGTACAAATCTGATATATATGTATATATATATATATATATATAACCACACATATGCATCAGGAAGAGGCGGTTCGATCCGGTGTGTGTGTTGGTGAGCGCGATTAATAGAAGGATCGGTGCGCGATTAATTAATGTGAGCTGTGTGTCGATCGTAACAATCTCTCGGGGTCGATGCCGAACGTGAATGTGAACACGCGCGTGCGCCCGCGCGCTGAGAGAGGCGTGCGTAATCCCGCGGTGACATAATCGTTTCGATTGCCGCACGGGGAACGGTAATTATTCGAGGCCATCAGAACCACGAGAGCTGGATTGCATGGTTGCTCTTGGGGAGATCTCTCCCCGTAGAAGCGCCACGTTCGTACTCAACCTGTCTATTAAAACGTGCGCATACTTTTCTGTGTATGTGTGTGTGTGTGTGTGTGTGTGCTTCCGTAATCGTCGTTACATATGTACATGTATATAGGGTTGGACGATCGCGGGCCTAGAGATGTTTAAATCTCGTTTGCTCTCGAAGTTCATTCGATGGATGGCAAGCGTTATCGATATCGACAATATACAATTGAACGTGAGCAAAAGGTCAAGCCTCGCCGTTCTGTGCAGGCTGCTCGTTACGTTCGCTGAAATGCGAAAAATGAAGAGAAAAAAAAGCCATTTCGATTCGCGCGGAGTGAAGGGTCCGGTCGCTTTTTGCCCATGCGGTAAAAGTTAATACATTAAAAGCAACTGCAGGCCGGGGGGGGGGGTCATAATATGACTAACACAATTACATCAATGCATGGGGCTGAATGACGATGAAGTTTGCATCGTTGGAATGCATCAAAAATGTATTACTTTAAATCACTAAAAAATTTTTTAGCCTCATTTAGGATATGAAAGGCGCTCAAACGTTTTTACATATTGTTATTGAAAATTTACGACGTCAATTTCCAAAAAAAGGCTTCGGATACGAAAAAAAAACATTTCGTTGCATTTCAACAATGTGAACTTCAACGTCATTGGGGTTGAATTTTGCATCGTTGGAATGCAAGAAAAATTCTTTGTTTTTTTTCAACATTTTTATCAGCTGACATTTTTTTTTTGCAAATTTACGTTGTAGAATTTCGAAAAAATCCTTAAAAAAAACGTTTGAACGATTTTCATAGCCTAAAAGTGTACAAAAATTGGAAGATAATAAATTAGGGGTACAAAAAAATAAATGTTCGTTGTATTGCAATGAAAATTGTTTTCCATTCCTTCCTTTTATTATTATCCCAAATCATATTTGGCAAACCGGAGTAGTAGATTGCTAAGGATCCTAAAAAATGTTTGCGTTATTTTGCGTAGCTCAAATCTGCTAAAGGAAGTTTTGGAAAAAAAAAATTAATTAGTCAAATTTGCATCGTTGGAATGCGAGGGAATTATTTTCCACCTCGAAACAGTCCAATTTTTTCTTTGGCATATTTGAGCTAAGAAAATCTCTTGGAAGTTCTTTTTGAGTTAGATCTCTTCAACCTAAATCTGAAAAAAAAAATTCCATGATAAGAACGATGAATCGTGAAATAAATTGAAGAATTTTCGGAGCAGTTTACTGCATCAAGGCCCTGCATTTTTCTGACAGGGATTGCAGCTCGTATCCCGAGACCCGATTAATCGTGACACGATAAAGCGACCCGATTGAATTCGTGTACGACAGTCATGAGCCTCGAGGGCCCTAATCGCGAGCGAATCTAATTGATGCAGAGGAAAGAGATCAAGGGAGGACGAGAAGTCGAAAACGTTTGGCCGGAAGTCCCAGGGATGAAGAGTACGTAATGGGAGCCGACACATCAAAGAGGACGCCAAAAAGTTGTCAATCGATCCACTTCGTCTTGCTCGCTCTTCTCGCCTATATCTGCCCTACGTCAGCCAGGAGTTTTGTCGATTGAGAACGCGAGCAGCAGAGAAGAGAAAGAGAAAAAGAGAGGAAGCGTGAAAGACGTGAATACGTACATGAGAAGTCATTGCGGTGGGACTAAGTACCGTTTGGATTATGCATCGAGCGAAAAATCTTTATGAACTTGCCAGAATCGGCTGCACATATATATATATATATATATATATATATATATTGCCAAAGGAGGAAGTAAAAAGTCGACTACGAGAATTGCGTTTTCTTCGCTGCTTCTTTACGTCAGAGCGAATTTCTTTGGGTAGAGCATGCACTTTCTCGCTTTATGCATCCGTACACCCTCGTTCATTTCGAAAGGGTGAGTTCAGGTCAAAAGGTGAGGTCGCGCAAGCGTCTGCAAGAGAAATGAACGAGAGAGGATGTGAAAAACCTCAGTAAGGGTGAGTACACAATTCGGGGACAATTTCCACACAGTCGTTTTCCTCCCAACCGCCAGCCACGAAGATGCGTGCGCTAAGTGAAGGTTTTTGTACGAGAATTTGGTACATGAGCGTGCGTGTATATGCGTGGCTGTGTTATGAATATTTGCATTTGAGAAAAACTGTGTTGCAGATCTGGTAAAATTATTATTTTTTGGTCAATTTAGCCTGTGAGAATCACGCAAATGTTTTTACGTATTTTTTTTAATTAGAGATTAACGACCTTAATTTGCAAAAATAAGACTTCGGATACTGATGAAAATGAAGAAATAAAAAATGAACAAGAAAATCATTGAATTTTAAAGATGCAAAATCGTTAAAATTTAAAGAGTTATGACGATTTTTGCGAAGAATCAGATCGCCCACTGCGCTACGGTGCACAGCCCGGCTGTGATTTACTTTTTTATTGCGTTTTTTTTTTCGTAACTATATTTCGTGAAACGGCGTAGGTCGTGTCTCGCAATCTATTCGTCCGATTCACTTAAAATTCCGACAGAGCACAGTTAACAATATTTTCTATCGTACGACCGGATAATTTTTTTGGGCCGGATGAAAATCGATTTTTTTTTTCGACAGACCGTGTCATTTGTGTAATTTAAAAATTTCTAAAAAGTAGCCGGTCATACGATAGTTTAATTATTATACTGAAAGTACATTTTTTAGTTTTCATTTCAGACTACCCTAGTTGCCACAACTACCTGCACCAATATCGGCCATGCAGCAACAGCGGCGCTTTGTTTGAATAAATATAACTTCATTGTTTATCAATATTTTTCAATAAAAAACAAGTCAAACTTGGCAAGACTACGTATTAATTGTGTGTAAAATCCCAATCTCGTCATCCAAATACTCTCAGCAGACAAAAACATTGAAAATCGGCCGATTTTTTTGGGCCCCAAGCTTATTCAAAACGATGCTAAAGTTTGTATCGTTGGAATGCAACGAAAATTCTTCTCGATTTACTTCATTTATTTATTTTTATTATTATCTAAAATCTTTTTTTTTTCAGGTTTTTTATAAGAATGAATAATACGATAATAAGATACGAAGATAAGATAAAAAGTTCCGGAACGGTTTTTTATGCCATTTCGCTGATGGTTGACTTTAATAGACGGCAGTTGATAGTTGAATTTAATAGACGGCATTTTAAAGGGGACGAATCCACCTTCATTCCGTTTTTTTAAATTTTTTTTACTATTTTTACGACTAGTGCCCTTTTGTGAAAACGGCCATTTTTCGCTTTTTTTTTGTTCCTTTTCTGGTGGACCCCGTTTAGAGACAAAAAAAATGTTATGCATTTCTTTGACCGGAATCATAAAAGGGGAAGCTCAAGGTTCAATTGTGTTTTTTTTAAAGCTGCATACGATTTTTTTTTTCTAAAGATATTTTGATTTGTTTGAAAAAAAAGACAATTTGAAAAATAACGTGTAACGCGAAAATGACAAGGATTCAAGGAAAACCTCAAGATAGTAAAGAGTTGAATCGGTTTTCTTGAAATTTTTTTTTCACTAATTTTCTGTAAAAAATCAGATGATTTAATTGCCGTAACTCGAGAAATGAGGGGTTTGTGGTTGTGGTAAAATTTTAAGAGAGGATTTTTTTTTTATTTTTCTATTTTCAACGCATTAGAATTATTTCACATTTTTGTCGACATCTTTTTCTTAAGCTACGGTAATTAAATCATCTGATTTTTTACCAAAAATAGGTGAAAAAAAAAATTTCGATAAAAAATCGGAAAAAATTCTCGCGAACTCAACGAAAATCGATTCAACTTTTCACTATCTTGAGATTTTTCTTGAATCCTTGTCGTTTTCGCGTTAAACGTTATTTTTCAAATTGTCTCCTTTTTTTTTCAATCAAAACATCTTTAGAAAAAAATTCGTATCAAGCTTTAAAAAAAAAAATTGAAGCTGGAGCTTCCCCCTTTATGATTCCGGTCAAAGAAATGCATAAAAATGTTTTGTTTGTAAACGGGGTTCACCGGAAAAGGAACAAAAAAAAGGCGAAAAATGGTCGTTTTTGAAAAAGGGTACTAGTTTTTACTAAAAAAAATAGTAAAAAAAATATTAAAAAAAAGGGAATGAAGGTGAATTTCTCTCCTTTAAAATGCCGTTTATTAAATTCATTTACGTCAACTATCGGCGAAATTGCATAAAAAAACGTTCCGGAACTTTTTTGCATGTGTCCGAAAACTTTTCGCCGGTAGTGTATATATATATAATACACATATTATTCACGAGTGTTATCCTGACAATAATACTCATTCCATGATCTTCCTTACAGAATAACCGTTTGATTAACTCTTTTGATGAACATATATATATATATATACACACAAATCCACTGCACCTATGTCACGTACATTCAGGCCGCGTAATAGCTTCGCGGAAAGTACTAAAAACTCTAGTGAGTTCCTGTGCGAATAGCCAGATATATATATATATACGTATGTTTGGATGTATAGTCATATAAACACGATATATCAAAACTTTCAAGCCTGGATGACCGGCATTCGCGAGTATAAGTGAAATAGTAAGTCCCAAGAGCCGGAGTGTTGCGAGACAGCAAAAAGGAATCGTGTGGGGCAACGGAATATATATATATATATATATATATATATATATATATATATATATATATATATATATATATATCGTGCAAATGTAGTCTCAGCTTAATTCGCGAATATACAAGACTCGCTTGGGCGCAGCATGACGAAATTACCAATCCTTAAACTTTTCGCAAAGATATATTGCACCGGGGGCGAGGGGGGAGGGAACAAGCCGAAGGGGCGAAGAGACGAGGGGAAGGGTAGTTGAACGGGCAAACGCGATTGCATACATATATCTTTATCGAATATATACGTGAGCATATATTTCATTCTCGAGCATATGAGATTGAATGAAAAAAAGAGACGAGTGTACTTCATCGGATTTGATTTTTATTTTTATTTTTCATCCGGTTTCAGAATATTTTAAAAACTTCGAAGTATTAGCTACGTTGCATAAATTGAAGAAAAAATAACGATTTGCGATTATATCACGTGATTGGTATATGATCAATTTGTCTACTCGTAAATTTTCTAACCGGATAACGAATTATCCGACAACTTCGGACATTGCGTCCCTTCCTTTCGTATTTTATATCCAATGTATGTGAGGCTAGAAAAAGCTGGCGTATTCGAATACAGGTATTTCGGTTGGGAAAGATATTTTTGGACATTGGTCCATTGGAAGTGTGATAGCCCGGCAAGTGAGCCAAACACATTGGGTCTTTCACCTTTCTAGCGAGAGTACGAGCGATCCATTGCGATTAGCACTGTATGACATAATCGAGGCAAGATCCGAATGAATATATATATTATATATAATATTACGTATACACCTCACTTCGATTACGTCAAAGTGAAACCATCGAATAAATTTTGAATAACACGTATCGTCGTCATAATTATGACGGTTATCGACGTCCCCCTCGTCTGCTACGCGATCCCGAATATGTTTATTCTTTCTCGAAGATAAATCCACTGCTCAAAGTCTCATTTGTGATTTACAATACGAAGATCGCGGTGAAGTTCACATCGTTGGAATGCAACGAAAGTTCATTTTTACATTTTCATTTCATTATTTTTATTAATAGCCCAAATCGATTCTATTTTTTTTTAATGTCTCAAAAAAGGAGGCATTTTTGTTGGCAAAATCTGCCCAAAGAAATTAAAGGAATTAAACAATATTAATTTTTATTGTATTTTTATTATTTCATTCTTCCAAAAAATCTTTAAAAAATGGCATTTTCGAGGGCAGAATCTGCCAAAATAAATTGAAGCAATTCAACAATATCAATTATCACTCCATTTTAATTATTACCCGAAATCTTTATTCTTTATAAAAGTTAAAAAAAAAAATGGGGCCACTTTCGTAGACGAAATCTGCTGAAAAAAATTGCAGCAATTCAACAATATTATAATTATTATTGCATTTTTATTATCCAAAATCTTTCTTCTTAAAAAAAATCTTAAAAAAATGGAGGCACTTTCGTAGGCAAAATGTACCAAGTTAAGACTCAAGGGGCTAGAGGGGGGAGGTGTTTGCCTCTTGTATACAAGGATGCGTTCAGGCGAGCATTGTTCATGGCGATGGACGCACCCGCATTTGTCGGACGCGATATTGCATAAGGATCGCGACCACGAGGCGTTTGAATCGGATACAAATGACGCGCTGTACTTCCATATGGGCTTTCACTATCCTTGACAATTGCCGCGTTGCTGCAACAGCGGCGTATTATATACACACACACACACAGAGCCTTGAACAACCACCGGAAAGCCTTGAATCCGAATTTAGAGTAACCTGTGCGGCGGTATATTCTTGCGTGATACGAGGCTGTACGGGACTTCCGATTAGGAAATATCGTTATCGCAAAAAAAAAAAGTAGGAAAAACGTGAGCGATCGTCCGTGAGCGTGGAATTTTCAGGAAAGAATTTTCGTTATCAGCGCCATATTGTGCGCCACGCGAACTCATACTGCTACTCACCGCGATCAATATTGAACGAGGTAAATGCCCAGTGTACGCACACAGCCTATGAAAAAGGACCCTCAATTTGTTTCGATCTTCTTTTTATGAATATATATATATCGATAAAAAAAAGCATCGAAAGAAATTGAGGGTTCTTTTTTATGGGTTATTCCTTTTTTTTTATGGGTTGTTCCTTTTTTATTTGTTTTCATCTGGAAAATTGGATTTTCCCCGCTATTATTCGTATATTTTCCATCAGCACGTATACAGGGTGACAATTATAATGTGTTTTTCAAGATCCTTGGCGCGGAAATTTTGCGAACGAAAAAAATATAGTTTTCAATGGTTATTCAAGTCCTCTTCGAAAAAAAATAAAGCATTTATATAAAATATAAATAATATAATTAATGATAAAAATAATATAAAATATAAATATATAATATAAAAAATAAAATAAAAATAAAATCCAATTACTAGTAATTGCTATAAAAATATAAGCATTGTGGAAAAAAATCATAATTATACACTTTGAGCACGGCAAAATGGAGATAATCAAATTACAAATATAAAAGACTCCTGAAAACCTTTTTTGTTTATCCCATCAACGAGAAAAAAAATAGATCAAAGATGCATTTCAGAGTGGATTGCTGGAATTTAAATCCATTAAAAAAAAAAAAACTTTTTCTAGGAGTGTTTCGTGTTCCGAATTTGTCTTCATTCTGCTGTCCTCGAAATGGCATTTGAATTATTTTTCATAATGCTCAATTTTTTCTGGCAAGTGCTACTCATCACAATACAAAACAATATATTTTTTTTTCCCGAAGAGGGCTTAAAAAACCATTTAATATTGTATTTTTCTCGGTCGCAAAATCTGTGCTTTTTATTTGTCACCGCGTATAATTGTCGGACTTGTAGGTACGAATTATCGGAATAACTGCTCAATTGACAGGAAGAATTGAAACGACGAAAATTGTTAAAAAATGTCTGGCAGCGTTAGTCCTGGCCAATACTTTGATAGGTGATTGCCTAGACGGACACTGCGCGATTTCTACGAAACTAAAAATAGTGCAAGTGACAATTGTCGGATAAAAAGAGAAAGGGATGGGATTGGCTCACCCACGTACGATACGACACAATAATCGCGCTCTCGTTGCACTTATTCTAAGCTCTATGCATGGCGCAGTATTAAATTATTTCTGCCCTGATAGCAAACGAAATCGAATCGTTTATTGTTTTCCCTCGTGACGCGCGTGCCTGACATAAATTTAAATATATTTATTATATATATATATATATATATTCGCCTCGTTTCGATTTAACGGCACCGTACGTCCCTCCTCGGGGGATCGAGTTATAGCGAGGCCCTGCGTGGATCTTGTTGCGATGACGATCGTGACTTCGTAAAGAGTCGAAGGGCGAGGAGGACTGAAACACCGAGGAAAGAATTTTTCCCAACGGGAGACGAACGAGAGCTGGAGCAGGAGAGGGAGGGAGAGAGGGAGGGAGAGAGAGAACGTGATAAACGTTTGTGTGTCATGGTACCTTTCGCGTGTATTTTCATAGTGCGATCTCGACGATTCTTCTGCACGAAATACAAAGACGAGCATGCAACGTCAATTCTTTGAGGAAGCTGTTCGCAAATCTCACGAGCATAGGCAACCATATTAGCCGGAATTTTAGAGGTAAAGAGACAAGAAGAAAGATGAAGGGAGAGGAGTCGAAAGAGGAAGATGAGCAGAAGAGGAGAAGAGGACACGCGGAGGAGGTCATAGCCCAATGAGGAAGTCCCAACAGCGTTGAGACGACGAGAAACGTGCATAAACAAACGTCACCTCAAAGGCACCACGGGATATCGCAGCGTACACCTCACAGCCTGAGAGAGATCCACTTACGCCAAAGCCTTGCGATGCAATCTCTCTTGTTCTCTCTCTCTCTCCCTCTCTCTCCCTCTCTCTCTCACCGTTTCTCCCTCTCTCCTCATTGTGAACATCGATCCAGACCGTCACACATGGAGATCTTCCAAAATGATCCTCCTCTCAACGCATGAGGTCAATATACACCTCAATTCCCCGATGCCAAGCTTCAATGACGTTGAAGTTTGCATCGTTAGAATGCAACGATTTTTTTGTTTGTTATTTCTTCATTTTTATTATTATTTGAAATCTTTTTTTTTTGCAACTTGAAGTCATAAATCTGTAACTAAAAAAAACCATAAAAACGTTCGGATGATTTTCATAGCCTAAATCGGTCGAAAAGATTTTTTTTTGTTTGTTTTACATGCCCACCCCCCCCCTTAATCCATTTATTCCCCAACTATTCCATATATACCCCCCAAAAAAAGGAATTTTATCAATGAAAAAGAATTCATTTTCATTGCGTTACTACAGCGACGCAAACTCCAAGATCATTAAAGATTCACGCCCTCTATTTGCGAAGAAAAGGCTTTGAATAATTATGAAAATAAAGAAATTAAAAATGTAGAAAAAAAATCGCTACATTCCAACGATGCAAACTTCAACGTCATTGACTTCCCATGGTTGGAATTTACCCTTTCTCAATCTGAATTTTTTAACATTTAAAATATTTCTCTACTGTTCTTTCGACTTCTTCGAAAACACTCCGCCACAATTGCAACGCGTACCACCATCGACATCCAGGACCTTTTGAGCTCCGATGCTGGCGTGGATTCGGGGATGAAATTTTTCACGAGTTTTCAGCTTGGGGTAGGTACTCAAGGCGACGACCAGGATATATGAACGTGGCGTGGGGCTATGTGGAATAAGTGCGGATGGTGGCCCGGTCGCGGGAGCAGACGTGAAAGGTAATAACGTCGGCTAAAGTACCTAGAGATTTATATATATATATATATATATATATATATATATTGGCGAGAGCAGCAGCAGCGCACCACCGCAGCAATGCCTCCGTTTAGTGTGTTTAGTTACTTTGGAACGAAACTAAGCTCGTACATTCGTGTATTCTACACATGTTTATGTTCCTATATATCCTATGTACGTGTGTGTATATATGTATATATATCACAATCGCGACCCTTCGATCATACGTAAGCCCAGTAAGCTTACGTAAGCAGTGTTATATACAAGGTGGCCCGAAAAGTGATGTCCAAAAGGAACATCTAAATGCCTCGTATCAATACCTATTCGAATCACCCCCGAGTATGTTCTACGATTCTTTATAGTCTTGAAGTTTGCATCGTTGGAACGCACCGAAAATTAATTTTACTATTTTTATTTTCTTATTTTTATTACTATGGCAAATATATTTTTTTAAATACAGATTTGAGTTTTAGATGTCTAAGCATAAAAAAAATGTATGAGTAAGATTCGTAGCTAATATTTTCCAAAAGAAATTTGAGAGATAGAAAAAACTGTTTATTGCATTCCAACGATGCAAGCTTCAACGTCATAATCTTTTTTAGTTTTCGAGAAAAAAGTATTTCTTTTTATTTTTCTCTTTTGTGTACGTACGTTCCTCGCGATTTTCCTCTACGTGTGTTATCGTCCTGAAGTGCACAAGTAAGCAATAAATAAATAACCAATTGAATACTAACGCTGATGCCTTAGATTTTGACGAAAAGTTCAAAAAATAAACTCGAGAGGATGACTCACTAAAGTTCAGATGATAAAAATAAAAATTTCTATTAGTCTAAATGACTCCCGATTGCTTTCGAAAATTTTCGAGAGGAAACTACACAAGGAGGAAAAATGAAAACCTATGCTGCAGTAAAACTCGAGAAGAAAATTACGAAATGCTCATTTCGCCAAAAGTTAAAAAAAAATATCGTAGAACATTGATGGGGGTGATTCGGATAGGTATACGAGACATTGGCACTTGACAGACATCACTTTTAGGACCACCCTGTATATCCATCTCGACATATAGAGGTTTGCATCAACAAATGTACACACGTGCGCGCTTGTAACTATATATACACACACTGGTTCAAAATAAAGTAGAAATGGTGAAAACATACGGGAGTGTAGTGCAAGGCAATGGTTGCATATATTGCATATGTGGATACGATATACGAACCTATCGTGTTTATCCATGCGCGCATACATGCATGTGCAGGGTTTGTTTGTACAGGTGAGAGAGCAAGAGAGAGAGAGAGAGAGAGAGAGAGGGTTCAACCGGGTTTCCAGGGATTTGGGGCAACTTACGGCTGCGTCAGATTTTCTGCCTTGCGAGACCGGGAGAGGAGGCGTTGGCGGGAGGTAAACCAGAGGTAAACCGAAGGTGATCCCGAAGTCGTTCGAGTTCCTGCGGAAGGGTTTCCGGGGTCGATGAGATTTTCAGTTACCGGGGCAGCTCTCAGTCAGAAAGAAAAAAAGAGAGAGACAGAGATGCAATATAGGAGGTCCGCGAACAAGATGACCGCAGCCCACAAGGGCAGTTCAGAGATTTAAAAAGCGCAGATCGAGAGCTTTGAAAATTTAAACCCAAACCCAAACAAAATTTTGAGACGTTTGAACGTTTCGACATAAAAAAAAAGTCAATGTATTTTCATTGCATTCCAGCAGTGCGAACTTCAACGTCTTCTTTGCAGTCGCGTCGTGTCGGGCAAATGTGTGCTCGGCGGTGTGTACGGCAAAGTGTGCGAAGGTTTTGGCCGATAGCGAGAAGCAAACTTCCGCACCCGAACGAGGCCATAAGAGGGATATAAAGGCGGCACACGGATACCTATACACATGTATACGTATATATATATATATATGCAAGAGTAGAAACAAAGAGAATTGAGAGCATGAATATTGCAGGCGAGAGTCAAGATACGCGAAAGCTAAGAGATGTATATCGCGCACAACTTTAAAGTGCGGCACGCTCTACCATTTTTTTTATATACATATACGTTGTAACATATGTGTATTTTTGCACCCAAATATATATATATATATATATATATATATGTGGATGGAAAAAAAGAACAGAAAACAAGAAAATCACGGTTAACCTCTTCTCTTTCTCATCATCGTTTCTCTGCAAGCATTTCGTGATCTATAGCCAATTGAGTGCACAAGCCTCACAGAAAAAAAGTCCTAAATTGCCTGATAATCCAATGTGTGTCTCAACGTTTACAAAATAAAATATCGTGCATATGCCAAGCCCCCCCCCCTCCGCCCCGTCCCGCGCTGCCCGGCCTGGATCAATGACTGGCGAATGGCAACGGTGAAAAAAAAAGAATACTAAGTCAACCGGTTTCCTAAAAAATACAGTTCGCATTGGCTTATCGTTGTGAGATAGCGATCGTAACATCAACGCCGTTGCACAATCGATGGAGTTCTGTGTTAACCGGTTCATGGTCCTGTGCATCATGTTCGTTCGCTTGGATGTTCGGGGAACATGAAAAAAGAGTGTTTAAGTGCGTGATCGGAGCGAGCATCGAAAATAGCTCGAATCTTTATCATATGATAAGTAATTCGGATATTGATTAATAGTGATATTGAATAATTACGATGCTGAATAATTATCACATGGAATAATTGTCATATTGAATAATTATGATATCGAATAATTGTCATATCGAATAATTGTGATATCGAATAATTGCGATATTGAATAATTGTCATATTAAATAACTGTAACATTGAATAATTGTGATATTGAATAATTGCAATATCGAATAATTGTGATATTAAATAGTTGTGATATTGAATAATTTCGATATTGAATAAATGTGGTACCGAATAATTGATATATTAGATAATTGAAATGTTGAATAATTTCGACATTGAATAATTGTAATATTGAATAATTGTGATATCGAATAATCGTGATATTGAATAAACCTGGATTAATCGAGAAAATCTCGCGTGCCAATCGGTTTATTGAACAGCGGTATTTCCAAAAAAAACATGGCTAATAATCAATATTCAACATGTCAAATTTTTGTCGAGTTTCAGTGTCGACAATGACACGAGGTTGAAGTTTGCATCGTTGGAACGCAACGATCTTATTTCTTCATTCTTATCATTATCTACAGCGTTCTTTTTTTTACGAACTGAGATAATAAATCTCCAATACGTGAAAACTTTCGAATAATTTTTACAGCCTAAGTCAGTCGAAAAAAAATTGAAAATTTAAAGAGTTATTATCGATGCATTCCAACGATGCAAACGTCAGCTTCACACAATGACGTGACATTCTTGTAAAATAGAAAACCATCCTTCTTCTTTTTTTTTCATTCCGACACCAATAACTCCACAACAATCGTAACAATTTTACTCGAGTGCAAACTCTCTGAGTTATATTTTTATGAATTATTTCGGATGTTCAAGCGAAAAAGAAGAATGGAGACCGGGGACACGCTGCTGCGACAGACGCGGACACGACGAAATTACAAGGATTCCTGGCGGCTATTGAACCTTCGATAACGAGTCTACGAACTGAATGTTACGCAATCAATAATTGATAAACACCTGTATGATTTTGCAACGCAACGATTTTTGGCCGTCTACGTCGCGTGCGAGTCATTAGGCTCGTACAATCGGATGGGCCCTGTAGCGCTAATCGATTTTCCACTTCGCGTCGAGGTCTTCTTACCGTCACATTCGAAAGGGCCTCAAAAGCTAACGGCTCGTATATATATATATATATATATATATATATATACATTCGTGGTATAAAGAATATATGAGAAGTCAGGAGAGACCGCGTCGCTAATGGAACGTCTCATCGTCGAAGCTTGTCGATAACTGAATTATTCGAAAGTGGATGGGGATCGCATCAGACCGTGGCGCCAAGGCGAACAACGATTCGCCTACGGCTGCGGAAAAGACCGAGTAGCAGCAACGACGGTCAATTTCCGTCACCCCTCCTCACTGCTCCGCGGAAACTTTATTATTCCGCGTGTCATCCGCCGTGGAAAAGCGGATGGTACATTATCGTGTCGAAAAGCTAATATGACTCGTCGAGATTAAAATTCGATTTTAACGAAATTCGCCTCGTTGCGATGCAACGAGGAGATATAGATTCTTTTCGTAATGCCGTTGTTTTTTTTCTCCGCACATTCAGGCTACGAAAATCACTGAAACATTTTTGAGGATCTTATTAAACATTTACAACAAAAACTTGTGAAAAAAAGATTTTACACAAATAAAAAAATAATATATATAAATAATGAAATGATATAACAAAAATAAAGATTAAAAAATCGGAATAATTTACGTTTCGTTCCAACGATGCAACTTCAGCACCATAAAATTCGAGTTAACCTGCGCGATGAGTTTCATTGAAACTGGCAACGAAAATTCTTCTTTTTTTTTTCCGTCAATGAAATACACTGCTATTACTTTCTCGGACAGTCCATTCATTCGCGGCGATAATTTGTGAACGTTGTGGCATTTGCCAAAACCGAAGACGCTCGAATTTCCTCTCGTAAGACGAGGAAGCGAAACGACGAGTACTGGGAAAGTACTACGCCGAGTTTAACTTTTCCTATCGCGTTTGACGTCAAACAACCAAAGTCTTACACTTCGAGGAGCATCGGGGGAGCAATCCTGTTCTCTTTTTCTCTCCCGCTCTCTCTCTCTCTCTCTGTCTCTCTCTCTCTCTCTCTTTCTCTCTCTCTCTATCTCTCTCTCTCGCAGTTTTCTTCTCCTGTCTTCCCGTCTTTCATCATTCTTCAAGTTTGTTCTCGAACGACGAGAGGTAAGAACTGCAAGAACGAGACGTTCCATCCTTCTCTCCTTTCAGCAATGTACACACATCTTCTCAACTATAACATCAGGCAAGTATCGCCAAGGTTATAACATATTTACAGTTCTCCTCAACTTTATTACCTCGGCTATATATATATTCTATTACAGCGTTTCGCTAAGAACCCTTTGCAATAACACCCTGTTTTTTTTTTGGAAACGTACGTTATGTGTAAATAGAAGATATTCACTTATATTTGTCGCGAGTGATTTTTACATTTTTTGTACACACGGCGACAATTTTAAGCGATGTTTCTTTTTCAAGGTCCTTGCGCGGAGATTTTACGACAGAGAAAAAACATGATTTTCAATGGGTTTTTCAAGTCCACTTCGAACAAAAAATACAGCGTATTTTTGTATTAAGTAGTATTTGCCAGAAAAAACAAATGGGCATTTGGGAGAAAAATGAAAATTCCGTATTCGGTAGAGCGGAATGAAGATAATTCAATGCCGAATACGAAACCCTGAAAAACATTCTTTGTGCATCGCGTTATCGAGAAATAAAAATGATCAAAGATACATTTAAAAATAGATTGATGGAATTTAATTCTATTAAAAATAAAGTTTTTTTTCAATTAATGGGTGACAACTAGCTCGTGGCCGGAAAAAAGAAGGATTTTTCGTGATTTCTTTTCTGGGCAAACGTGTGCAGGTTTTTCAATTTCTTTTTCTTTACATTAACAAGTATGGTTTTAAGTAGCTTTTACAACTTTTGTATTGAAAAATATTTATAAATTTGGTAGATACAATGGTTTGTGCAGATGGCTGTTCGAAAAATGTCCTTCGCGGTGACCACTGCTGCTCGGAAACAAATCATCCGAAATGAAAAATAAAAAATCAAACACATTTGGTTTTTGCATGAAATTATCTAGCGCTCGGATGAAAGATATTTGAAAAAATGGCCGCAGTCCAAAGTGAAAGTATCGATTTTCGGTGAAGAAATGCTCTATTTTCGTTGATGAAAAAAAAAACTACGCATCGAAAGAAAAAAATCCTACGTTCAAGCACTGCTTTTCGATATGTAGATAAAAAAAGCTCGTAAGATTTGAAGTTGATCGGTGCAGTGATTTTCGAAATATCGTGCTCACCGATTTTGCTAAAAGTCATTTTGTGAAAAACGCGATTGAAGTTTACCGATTCGCGCAACCTACCTATAAAAGCTCACGACTCCCTGAATTTTGAACAGATCGACTTGAAATTTACACAGAATATTTTTTAAATATTATACTTCAAAAATTTGTCGAGAATAAAAAAATCGATGTTTTAAAATATTTCAACTAGTAAGCCCTTAATTTATTTTTTTTTTGAATTTTTATAAGACTCTCACATTCCTCCTCTCTCCCCGACACAGAGACATCACGTTGATAAAAAAAAAAAATACTTGGTCCAGTTGATTACAAGAAACGTCGTATACAGTTTTCTATTGGTAACAAAATTGAAGAAATTTTGAAAAACCATACACGCGATATCCCGTAAGGCCTCGCGATCCCTCTCGTGATCTACTGTGATGATTTTATTGATCCTCCGCCCCCCCCCCCCCCCCCCCCTTCAGCCCCGGCCTGCTACCGCCACGAACCTCGCATGATTAATGGGCGCTCTCCAACGAGATTTTGGGGGACGCAGGAAATAAGCTATGAAATTATTTAATTTAGGAAGGGGCCCAAAGGTTTTTCAGCCCACGCAAATGACGACGAATAATTGTAATAACGTTATTAATGACAATAATAATATCATAGTCAAGTGTATTAACAGTATAACAATTGAACACGAAGTTATAATAACAATGTTATATTATTATCATTATATCTATTTAAATTATTTTTCAACAGTAATGATAACCATAATAAAAATATAATATTCTTATTGTACAGTTATTATTGATGATAGCAATAATATAGTCATCATGACCCCGGCAAGCTGTTTAGGGAGAATAAAAACCATAACAACAATAAGAATAACAATCATAATAACGACAAGAACATTTTTTTAAATAATAATAATGCTATTATAAACACAAATAAATGTATTCGTAGTAAGAATAGAAAAAGCGATAATATTGTAAGATTGATAGTAAGCGAGAATTTGTTAAGGAAAGTTTGCAAGGGAGTTTTTCTTGGTATGTTTCCGCGTAGATTGTCATATACTGACAGAAAAATTCTTTTGATATTAACTTGATGCGTCTATTTGATTTTTTTTTTTAATTAACTAGATTTTTCGTGAAATCAAATTTTTCCTATTGCGTTCCATTATAATTTTTTGTTACTTTAAATATATTTATTTATTCAAATAATGATTTATTTAATATCGTCTAATAAATATTTGAATGGGGTTAAAGTTTGCATCATTGGTATGCAACGAAAATTATTTTTCATTTTATATTTTTATTTTCCAAAATCGTCGTTCACAGATTTAGGCTGTAGATCGCTGAATGAGGATTATAAAAAACGTTTTCGTGATTTTTCATAGTTCAGATCGACTTAAAGGAAATGTAGGAAGGAAAAAAAAATATTTTCGTTGCATTCCAACGATGCAAACTTCAACGTCCTATATTTTACTCATTCCTAATATATCTGTGATTGGGTTTCATCTGGTAGTATAAGACAAAAGCGACAGACGGAAAAATGGTACACGATATTTTTTTTTCGTAGTGTAGGTACCGGCCAGATTTCGAGAATTTTAAATAATAATAATAATAATAGATCTATTAATTTTATCCTCGAAATTCAAGCACTTGGATACACTACAAACATATCGTCCAAAAATATATTTGTTTGCCAATATTAATTGCACGTTTTCGATGCGAATCAGATGAAAATAAATTCCCGATAAGATTTTTGAAAGCTCGCGATTCCTCGAGTTAAGTACGTCCGTTGTAGTTTTCCGCATACGCCGCGATTGGCGGCCTGTGAGGATGCGGTAAGTTCTCCGTAGAGATTTGGCTGTATAAAGCCAAAGGGAACATACATCCGACGAAAGTTAGCCGATTATTTTTTCACGATGCAGGGATACGAAACGAGAATCGTTTCTTCGTCGTCGTTGAGATGCTCGAGGAGCACGAGAACTGACGATGAATAAAAACGCGAACGGAAACGCGATGAGCGGCGCAACGTAAAAGCAGCACTTGTCGGACGACAGACCCCACGCCCGATCGTGTGATATATTGAAAAAGCAATTGCAATGGAAAATACGTAATTGAATAATTGAAACATTAATTGAGATAAATAAAATTGGAATGGAGCAGTTATAAATAAATATGAGAGTGAACCGAGATAACCTCAAACTCGAGGGCATTTACGCATAATTTCGAATACTCTGTACTTAATGAATTATTAATCTACATTTTAATTAATATTTGGAATATAAAATGTAACATAACAGTGCCATCTGTCGAACGAACCCGAGCGTCCCGGTCGTGTGAAATAATGCTAAAGCAATTCGGACAGAAAACAACGTGTAATCGAATAATTAATTAATCGAAGGAAATAAAATAGCAACGAAGCCGTTATTAATAAAGAAGAAAAATAATCGAGATAACGTAAAATTAAGCGATTTTTTTATAGAATTATTTCGTACACTCTGTAAATAATTGTTAATTTTTTTTTAAATTAATATGTCATTTAGAATATCCAACAAATGTTGATTTTTATCGATCAAGTACTGTTCGTCTATTACTTTGAAGTATAATGTAAAAAAGTAATTATTCATTTATATTATCTTATATATTACATTACATTAAAGTGCATTGTAATATAATTATTTGTTATTTCATATATCTTTTTTACAATGACAATTTAATGACATTAATCCGTTATGGTTATACCTCCAAAAAATAACGTAATGGTCATGCAGGGTCTAGTGGACCCCACGCCGAAAAACAGTGGCCATTTACCTTCTATTTAATTTATCGACTTAATTCTTTAACGGAACTTTAGTTTAAGGTCTCTTCTTTGAAATCCAATAGTTTTTTTCCTTATTCAATTTTTTGTTCATCTTGAAAAAATGCAAAGGAAAAAATTCAAGAAATTGCACTTTTTTCATAACAAAATGCATAAAAAATTCAATTCTTGAGATACAGCGGAAAAATTTTAGTCTTGTACTCTCAAGACAGTATACTTTCAAGAAAAAAAAGTTTTAGAACGGACCTTGAAAAAAACTATATTTATTTTGGGCTAAGATTGAATACAATTTTGATAAAACTCATAAAATTATAAAGCCTTGAAACTTATTAAGGTACCTTTCAGCAACAACAGATGGCACCATAGGTTTGATTTTGAACGGCCAGTTTTGACACTTAGCCGCAAACTTTGCCTGGGGTCAGCTGGACCCCATATGGCCAAAACGGGTTAAATTGTATCGTAAAATATTTATTTATTATTCTTGTTATTATACGTATGAAAGCGTTAGCTTACGTTATTTATTGTCACTATTATTTTACTTCTCATTTTTTTTTACCGAAACGCAGTATAGTTGCATGAGATTGCATCGTAAAATAATTTCTTTGTTTTTTGTCAGCTAGTAAAAAATAATGTCTACCTGCCGGAAAACAAAGAAATTATTTCCACTACTTGCAATTTCTGTTAATTTTCCGAATATTCATTCTTACTTATGGCATTAGTGAATAACACTGTCATTTTTTTTTCTTTTTTCTTCATCAAAGTCTATGCAAACGTCCATCTTTTTCTCAAACACAAAAACGATATAATCCCGCTATCGCTTCGCGTAATAACTTCTTCTCGGTTTGCATTCCCTCTAATACATTCTTATACTCGTATCAAATTATATCCAGCTCTGACGTGAGCCTTATCGCGTCGAGCTAGGAAAAAACACTCATTTTTCTTTTCTCCCGGACAGCACGAAAGACGTTCCCCCCGCCCGCAGTTTTGCGAGAATACGAAGTTTCCATTCGCCTCGCGGCTACGAGAGGCTCTCTCGGGAGCTTTTGCAAAACTGAGAGCTGAGATACGGGGGGGGGCTGCGAAGAAAACTGTTTTTCATCCCGATTCAGCACACGCGTTTTTCTTTCCGATCTAAATACACATCTAAATCCTTTCTAAACCGAAGTAAACTTCACTTACCGCGATAATTCCTTCCTTCTGGTTCGCACAAGATCGAAACACCTGGCACACACCTCAATAATATCAATCGCACTTTTAATCATAAAAAAAAATCCCGGCCAAGCACTGCACCAAGAACACCCGACAATAACATTCTTCAAATACAGATGAAAAATAATGGCAAACAAAAAGAAAACAATGCAAAATAAAGAGAGGCAGTTGCCTAATCGCGAGAACGACGATACTTAATGAATTTTTCGTGCCAAGTACGTGGGCACATTTTCGCGAGTGCGAAGTGACGTCTAAGGAGTCCGAGTGTCGAGTATCGAGGGGGCGTGTATGTCGCGATGTGGCGCCCAACGGACTTGGCGTCTGGGTATAGGCGAGTTTAAAGTACCGGTGAGGCGGCACGTGGTGGATCCTCGAGTTTGCGTGGGAGTGAAACGTATATACTCGGCGTATAGCCTCTCGACTATCTATATATATACTAAAATAATTGTTGGGTGGACGAATCCTGCGGTCGCTGTTTTAAGACCAAACGTTTAATTGGGTGGAGCATGTTTCCCGTTACGGCCTTAGGCCACTCTAGAGGCCAAAAAAGGGCATATTTTGTGATTTTTTTTCAGCGAAACCTTAAGATAAATCGCAATTACAAAATAGGGGTTTTATTATACACGTAATTGACTATAGAACATTATTTTTTCACAGCGATAAATGTCAAAATGGCGACGGTGCAGCATTTTTCCGATGACGCCTTTATTTCTGGAAGGTCAACGGCCGGACCAACAGCTCCTATAATTTTTAAGTTATTATGAGATACGAAAGTTTGTTTCGATTATATATAAGAATAGCTATAGAAGTACGTAGGATTTCTTTGATATATTGTTTTTTGTCAAAATGGCGCATTTCTAAAACATAAAGTATAAAATGCCATAAGAAAATCGTCAGAAAAGTGTTTATAAAAAAGTAACTATGCAATATAATTTAAAAAATCCTACGTAGTGCCTCAGAAAATGTCATTCTACATATAAAGTTAAAATTTCAGGTGAATCGGTTGAAATTTGTTTAAGCTATGAATCCGGCCGACTTGAAAAATGTAGTTTTGAGATAAACGCGTTTAAAGTTAGTAGAAAGTCACGACGTGAGTCAAGAGGGGTTGCGCTAGAATTCGAAAATCGAGTGCTTAGAGATTTTTCACACCCATAATCTTTTGGAATATAATTTTATAGGTACTAAGGTACATTTGTAACAAAAAAAATCGATTTTTGGAAAATCCTAGAGTGGCCTAAGGCCTTAATCAGACCGTATTTTTTTTGTTTGTTTTTAAACGTGAATAAGTATTGAAAAAAAATGGCATTTTCGAAACCATTGATAATTTTGCAACCACGTAACCGCGGAATACGTGTATAGGAATATATGCGAGGCTGAAAAGTTTTCGGCCGTGGTACTGTGAAGCATCCTATACGCTTGTTAGTAGTTCAGGCCGAGAACTTTTCAATCTCACATACGGGCATATATACAGGGTTGGACATTTAAAGTGTTACAGAGCAATAGCACTCAAACTATTGGCGATGGAAAAAAAAGTTTCGGACGAAATTTGTATAGTTTGAGAAGAACGTCATACGGGACAATCGTAATTTTTTAAAATGAAATGACAACGGTACGTCAAGGTCAATTCCACTTTTTTTCAATCGAACCATGTATGTGTTTTTTTTTTCATTATATTTTTACTGACGTTAAGACGAGTTCAGTGGCCTATAATACAAGGTCAATACCGAACAAAAAAGTAGCGAAATACAATGAAAACATTTGCTTGTACGAGTAAACACGCCTGACGATATGAAAGAAAGAATACGCCGAGCATGTGCCCAAATTACTCCGCAAATGTTCGCTAAAGTTGGACGATCTTTTCAACAGATAATAAACAAGTGTTCACAAGTCGAGGGTCATCATTTCGAGCATCTTCTGTAGATTGACCCAAACCAAGATTTGGAAATCGTTGAAGAATGAGTTTTTGTGATTTGATTCAATTTTTAAGGCCCCTCTACACTACTCGCGAAGTTTATCGAAGTTGGGCGAGGACGAGAGTGTAGAGAGGCACTTCGTGCTTCTTCGCCTCGCTTTGCTTCGCTTCGGGCGACTTCCGATCGGTGTCGGTATTGTGGGCCGAGTCAGAGGGCCGAAGTCGCGAGCACGAGTTCTCGCGAAGTTAAGCGACGGGTTCTCGCGAAGTTGAGCGAGTAGTGTGGTGACGCTCCTCGTACTCGGCTAGCTTCGGCGAGTACTTCGGCGAGGAACTTCGAACGAGTAGTGTAGAGGGGCCTTTAGACTATTTTCATACTTTGTGTGACTAGAATGCCCTTGGAGGTCACTGAACACGTCTTAACGTCAGTAATAATGTCATGAAAAAAAATACATAGTTCGATTAAAAAAAAAGTGGAGTCGACCTTGAAGTAGCGTTGGCGCCTCCGCCATAAGAAACTTACGATGGTCCCGTATGACGTCGTTCTCCAACAATACAACTTTCATCTGTAACTTTTTTAGATCTCACCAATAGTTTGAGTACTGTTGTTCTGTAATGCTTGAAATGCTCCACCCTGTATATATATGTATATATATATATATATATATAGAGAGAGAGAGAGAGAGAGAGAGAGAGAGAGTCGTAACCCATACGATGCTTAAGCTGCGGACGAGCTAGACCAACTGAATCGCGAACGTCGGCCAAAGAGTCGCCACAGGAACACGAGACTCGATCTGAGACGTCGCGGGCGTTCCACAGTACGTGCCTATATCGAGCAAGAAATTCTCGACGCTGCATTATCTGGGCAAACGAAAAAAAAAGGATACTAAACTTTTTTATCTTAAGCCCAGCCCAACGGATATATTATCTCTCCGTCTCTCTCTATAAGAGAAAATGAGGAGAGAGAGAGAGAGAGAGAGAGAGAGAGAGAGAGAGAGAGAAATAATTAAAATAATAAAATATATAATAAATAATAATAATAATGAAAATAATATATATAATGATTTTCAATCAACGTAGACCAAGATCATTCGTTCCGGTTGCCTGCCAAAATTCGACCAATTACAAAACATCCAATGAAGAAGAAAAACCACTTGCTACTATACTTACTTTAGAGGTTGCGGAAATTTTTTCCACCGAATCCGAGACATTGATTCTGTTCCATTCGAAAAGAGAATTATGGAAATGGCCATATAGAAGTTGCTTGCGGCGAAAATGTCCGTAGCAGCGGGAACAATGCGCTCCGGATATTAACGTCGTTCACGTCTGAGCCAGAGCCTCGCGAACTAGTCCGGTGCACTCTCTGCATCCGTATCTGTGCCTCTCTCTCTCTCTCTCTCTCCCTCTCTCTCTCTCTCTCTCTCTCTCTCTCTCTCTCCTTTTTTCTCTTTATCTTCGGCACGGGCAAAACTGGCTGGTCGGAACGACGCTCCGATGTTGCAACGCCGGGTGTTTATCGACAAAGTGACGTAACAACAGGATCAATGTCGATGCAATAAAAATTATCTTGCAGAGGAATTAATCCGGTTGCAGAGGGATTAATTAAGATACGTTGGTACAACCTTTTTTTTTCATCTTCTAAGGTCTATCGAGTTCCAATTAGCTTCGTATGGCTTCCGTTTTCGGGAGTGAAAAAAACATATCCTGGAATGACTTCCAATGGATCTGTCGCAACCTGTAAGTTTACTTTGATTTCCGTGCCATTGGAGTCGCCCGAGCAATGCTGTAAGACGACTGTGATGCGATGATCGTAAAAAAAAAAGTAATCGCCTCCCGGAACTTTTCGCACTCCCTGGAGAACCGAGGGGCTCGCCCGGACAGGGAAAACCGGTCCATATGCGCGAACTTTAGTCGAATTGTTCCTATTTTCTTTCGATAAACCTGTCGAATGAACGGTACTTCACCAAGCCCTGCACACGAACTTCGCGTTTCTCGTCAAACTCCTTCGGCCCGAATTCCACGATGTTGAAGTTTGCATCGTTGGAAGGCAACGAAAATGCATTTTTTTTAAACTTGTATCATTTACTTCTTCCTTCCTATCATACATTACTTTTCGACAGTTTTGGGCTACGAGAATCATCCAAACACTTTTTTAGGATTTTTTTTTCAGTTCTACAACTTGAAATAGCAAAAAGATATTTTGAGTGATGAAAAAAAAGATTAATAAAAAAATGTTCTGTTGCAGCCCAACGATGCAAAACTTCACGACCATCTAATTCCAACGAACACGCGTGCCCGTGGCGCATATCTTTTATCCACATCATTCACTCAATGGTATCAAATCTTGAGCGGCGGATTTTAAATAGCTCGTACTTTGTAGAACATTGCGCAATGGAGAGGAAAAAACGATCATTGTATGATAGATCTCAGGGTGAAGAAACTGGTGAGGCAGGAGAGGAACAATCGGCCAATGAAAAGCCAAAAAAGGGCATACTGAGGAATAAGAATAATGATTTTTTTAATTCATGAATATTATATAGAAACTTACTATACTATATATACAAAAGTATTTACGTCTTCTCAAGAATTATTTATTTATAATAAATTACGATTAAATTGAAATAAAAAATAAGTCAATCAATATTAATAATATATACTACATATACTAAAAAATAACTGTGCGAAACCTATACGCTAAATAAAATCCAAAATATATTAAAAAGGTATTAAATAAAAATTCGCATTATTGGAATGCAATGATTTTTTTTTAATTGCTTGAATTTCTTTTTCCGGCTTTTCCGTCATGAAAATCCCTTAACGATTTTTTTACGATGCTACTTTGACGATCTACAATTGAACTGTGCAAAAACATTAAATATGGTATGAAAAATAAGGAAAAAAGAATTTTAGTTGGATTGCAACGATGCAAACTACAACATTAATAAAAAAATTCCCTATCCAAATGAAGAAAGGTAAAAAAAGAAACCTGAAAACGTCAGGTCACCAAAATAGTTTTCGCTATGCGAGCTTTTCCGTCTATGCGAGCCTCGTTCACCAATGCCTAAAGTTTAGCGGAAGCGCTGCCTAGTGGCATCCGATCGATGCCGGATTTCGGAGCGAATGCAGGCGAGTTGAATAAACGAAGTTGGAGCTTCGTGTGAGTAAGCACGAAACGTAGGAGCCAGGCCAGAGCCGGAAGTTGAGGGGTTGAAAAGGAGGAATTCAGAGAGAGAGAGAGAGAGAGGGAGAGGGAGAGGGAGAGAGAGAGAGAGAGAGAGAGAGGGCTAGAAAGGCAAACAGCGGGATACAGAAATGGCGATCGGTAGATCGCGAGTGTGCGAGAAAGCGCGATAAACTAGACAGATAGACAACCAGAGATATAACGATAAACTCTAAAGGTGTGCTCAATTGAATTTGCGAACTCGATTCCCCGCTTTGCTAAATCAAATCTAAACTCTACACGGCTACGGGGAGATGTGCGATTTTCATCGTGGTCGCATGACCATACAGCGGATTCGACATCACGCAAACTTCAACATCATGCTCTCTCGCACGATCAAGTTTGCATCCGCGAAATCCGATGAAAATACATTTCTCTCCATTGCCCAATTTTTTTTTTTTTTTTTTTTTTCATCAACCTGAGTTCCGGAAATCGCACCAACGTTCGCGAACTTCGTCACATGCTCGTTCGGAGTACAAACAACTTACGGGAGAAGCCTTCGGCTCGGCGCCATACGCCAGCCATTGAGCGTACTACTGCGTCCATGAAATTTCTAGTCAATTTAAATAAGAATTAAATACACGCGTTATACGAAAGAAGTTAACGTACTGCAGCAGTTACAAAGACAGGAAGGAGAACTTGGGAATAGAAGATTATTGGAAGGTCAAGGAAATAAAAAGAGAAAATAGAAGTTTTGAGCAAGAATGAGATGTGGGAACGTTGAAAGGGAAAAAAGAGCACCCTTTGTATATTAATCGATAAGAATTATTCCAAGGCTATCGCAAAAAAACTGTCGCCATCGCTTTGCCAGCAGAGAGAACGACCTTTGTCTTCTTCCGAGCTAGTTCCCCCACCGCAATCCACTGCATTGACTGTTGTTTAGTCTCAGACGTACGGTGGTGTATCTAGGTTTCATCGACGGTTATCGTTTGCCACAAAAATTCCGCCGGATTTTTTTTTCGTTATACAGGCTAAGACACTTGCGCGACATGTCCGCCCTTACGCGCCTCTGGTCGACCGTTAACAAACGCGACACCCAGCGCACGGTTAATTTTCTCATATTTAATTCTTCATGTAGAATCTTGAGTAGGGGAGACCGAGGAGGGTTGTGGCAATTTTTGCTTTAACTAGTATATCTCAGTCAACTTCAGAAGAGTGCCATAGACAAAGTAATGATCAGAATGACTTGAAATTTTTACGGTTTACATATATCAAGACTATCTATCGAGCGACGAAATAACTTTTTTTCTACTATCACTTTTTGTTGATAATGCCGGAAACTTTTCAAATGACCCTCGTAGTAGGATTTAACCCATCGTGGTCACCCTGGTTAGAATCGACCCGTCGATCAATTTTTGGCGTAAATATATAATATTTTCCAGCTTCGAACGGGACTGTATTCACCATCTTACCTGGAGTTTGAAGTATTCTCATACCATAAAAATGACCCTCTTCACATGTCGGAAAAAATACATTTTTTGGAACGCGCACTATTCTACTATTTTTTTTTCACAAAAGTAGCATATCTAAGGAGTATGACGTCCAAATTTTAGGTAAAAATGTTGGAAATTCACGGAACTATGATTTTTTTAGCGAAAAAGTGTCTTTTTTGGGTTCTTACCTGTTAATGAATTTTTTTTAACATGTCGCCATTTTATTTCTTATAAATAAATTTTTCGTACATAATCTAGAAAGTTCAAAGCATGTTCTGTAATTTTTTTAACCACTTCGGACGAATAGTTTGGTCACAATACTTTTTTGAAAACTGACTGGGTAGAATCGACGCAAGTGTGACCACCGCGATTGAATTTGGATGTGTGACCACGAAGGATTAAAAAAAACATTGATTTTAGGAAAGTTCTAGTTAATTGTAATGAAAAAGAATCAACTAAAGGCATCTAGTCGATCTCAAAAAATATTCTTTATCAGCAGACAAAAAAGATAAATAAATATTTTTTATAAGTAAACAAAAAAGATTGTTTTTATCAGTGAATAAAAAAATGGTATTGAAGTTTATATCGTTGGGATGCAACGAAATTTTTTTTTTGTATCCCCAATTTGCTTTTTGACCCATTTAGGCTACAAGAATCATAGAAAGATTTTTGAAGATCCTTATTAAGGTTCCATAACTTAAACTCGCAAGATGAAGAATTTTAGATAGTAATAAAAATGAAGAAATGAAATAATAAAGAAGAATTTTCCATGCATTCCAATACGATATACAAAAATATTTATTCTCCTTGTAACTTGACCTCAATGAAAATAGAAATAATATCCATTAGAAATCAATTAAACAATAAAACCTAAAAACGAAAGCAGGTCGGGGGAGCTTTATACTTTTACCTCGTTGGTATCTGGGTCGCTGTTCATACCCTCCCAACGTGTCCAACAACGTCGAGGCATCATCGTTATCGCCAATCTTGATCCTGACGTTTCGAAATTCTCTCGCGAAACGTGCGCGTGGGTATATATCCTCCGTGATGAAGTACACGCGTAATAAGAATAAAAAGGACGGTTACTGCCGCCCCCCCCTCCCACCCTCCTCTTCCCTCCGCTAAGATTAAACACACGAAGATTATCCGATTGAAAATCTCTCGGGCGCGCTGATTGAAAAAAATCAGCCGAGGAGGTCACTTTATTGTGTGTATCGAAAGGCTCCAGCAGCAGGAATAATGTTGATCCGTGTATAAATATGTATGTCGACTTTTCTTCGCTTATACGTATGTGGATATACCTTGGTCGTGCCCCCTTTCTTATTCCATCCGATAAGAGATCGAGATACACACTCGAACGTTTTTGTATTCCGTAGACGATATTGCGAGGGGACTCGCGTGTGGGATAAGCGTAACACGCGTTATTATACACCTGTGTGTATTATCGCCCGGTTACATTTATTATTCATTGCACGGTTTATTGCCACAGCTCGACCCTGTGACGTTTACCGTACGCTCCTCTCTATACGCACGTGCGTATGGATATATATATATATATATATATATATATATATATATATATATATATATATCATTGACGTAGTCAGAAAGAAGCTGGGGTGCCCCCCCCCCCAACCCAGAAAAAACAATTCCAAATTGTTTGCAAACCGGGACGAGGCGGCCATTTATCGGATATTGTGTTCCACACATAATCTCCATATTTGTACCTCATATTAAAATAAAAATATTCGTACATTTCCAATAAATAATACGTTTTATTAATAAATTAAAATGTCAGGTCATTTTGAAACACCCTTTGATATAAATAAATCCGATAATAAATGGATAAAACAATATATACTCCAATAATAAATATGTTTGATTTTAATAAAGTAATGAAATGATATATCTGAATTTTGATATTTCTTCGAACATGAAATACGGTTTTTTCTTTTTACAGTAAAAATAAAATAAAAATAAAGTCGGTAAACAGGGTGTCTAATTTTGATCGGAACTGAAATTTCTTGAAATTTAAGGATTTTTAAGGCAAGGAATAGGGATTTTTTGATGACTTTTAGTATGACTTTCTGGTATAAAAGTATAGGTTATAATTCTTTAGTGCGACTAATTTTCCGAATTTTGATATTTATATTCTGCTCTTTGAAACAGATGTGTGTTGTATGGGAATGAAATGCATATGAAATAAGCGAAAAGTCACCAAATTGTAAAATTCCATGTGTAGTAAAAAAATGTGAGACAAACATCATTTCAAGTTTGCTGTAAAGAAATAGATTTTGGGAACATCTGGAAAAATATTACATACATTTAGAAACATCGGGTAATATTATCTATCAAGACATTGAAGTTTGCATCGTTGGAATGCAACGATATGTTTTTTTTTCTTTATTTTTTTTTTGCAAACTGACCTCGTGAATTTCTAATGAAAATGCGTGAAAACGTTTGAGCGATTTTCGCAGCCTAAATCGGCAACAAAAAAATTGAGTAATTAAAATGAATTAATCTTCGTTGCATTTCAACGATGCAAACTTCAAAGTCTATCCGCTTCACACGAATAACAAAGAAAAACTAATATGATGAGATAACGAATATTTTTTTTTCCACTACCTTTTTTTCTAATACCTATGATTGTCGCAAACCCGCGAAATTTTGCAATCATTTTGGATAAATTAATACAGAAATCGGCCATGACAATGAACGCTGCAGAGATTTAAAAAATCAGGTAGACTGGTAATTTTTCATGACTTTTTCAAGGTCGAGTTTAATTTCATGACGTTTCAGACTTTTCATGACTTTTCAGGTCGGTAGACACCCTGGTAAAAAAAAAATGTTAACGAGAAATTCGTATTCAAACAAATATCAACGTTTGCCACAAAACTAAGCACCTTTACCATGCGCACACAGACAAACACGCCACTCGAGGAGTAAATATGAGCGACTGTGCCACAGAAAGCAAAAAAAAAAAAAAGCAAATTGATACGCCATTCAACGGCAGCACGATGATGGTTTATGTAATCCTCGTGGGAATCACACTCGAATCCAATTATTATCCGAGGAAAAGAATGGTTGGGATACGATTACGCGAGAAATAACAAGTTTTCCTTGTGATTTTCTTAGACAGGAATGACTGGCGTCTCGCACTCACGGACAAAAACGAGCAAACGAAGACGACGAAAAAAAGAAGAAAAAAAACGTTTCAACACGCGGCAAACTTATTGTATCAAGGATATTATCGATATCCGCAATGGCTACGATTAAAATTCGAAAAACTCGTGCGCGGACTTTTTTTTTTTAAATCAATTTCGCAACAAATTCGTGCGACATTGACACGTTACAGTGTCGCATGAATGTTTAGTTTGCGGTTTTAGTTTGTACTCGTTTATGTATGTAGTACCCCTCCCCGAGAACGTTAGTACTTTTGCTTGCTGTAACGTTGCCTTTTCGTATTGCATATAAATATATATAACGTGTATGAGGACGTATATTATCGCTTGCGTAAGTGTATGTTGGTCAAGGCAATTGGGTTACGAGTAAGCAGATCTTACGCGAGCGCACCTCAGCCCACGGTGCAATGCAAGAGAGCTCCTTCACTTTTACCCTCTCTTCTTCTTCTTCTTCTCCACGATTATTCGAGGCTTGGCATCGCCGGAATCCAATAAAAATCGATTTTTTTTTACTTCAATTGCCCAATTTCTTTTGTTCTCTCTTTGGCAAATTTACGCTACGGAGATTACGCGAACATTGTACACGGGGATTATCATTTATCCTTGTTTCCATAATCTCCTGTCCCATAACGCTTATAGCAACAAGGATTATGGAATTCTCGTTGGAGGGATGCACCTTTAATCTGCAATTTAAGGTATCGAATAATAAAAAATAAAGAATAAATTTCCTCCCTGCCTCTATCTGGCCTTTTTTTTTTATTTGGCATCCCTGTATTATTATTTGGCTCGTATCTGGCCGAATTGCCGGCGCTAGAAAAACAACGATGTCGGATTTTGCGTTGGTAAGATACGATGAAGATGTTTTCTTTATCATTGAGCAAATTTTGCTGCTGGATTCAGCCTACGGAAATCGTTGAGTTTAGAATTTTTTGCTACGTTTATTTTAGAGTTTTCATTAGAGATCTACAACTTGAATGTACAAAAAAAAAATTGATTGATAATAAAAATAAAGATGATGCTGAAGTTTGTACCGTTGGAATGCAAGAAAAATGCTTCCTGGTTTTTGTTTAATTCCTTTATTTTTATTTTCATATAAAATCTTTCTTTTGCAGGTTTTGGTTATACATTTTTAATAACGATCCTCAAAAATATAGATGAGCCAAAAAAATACGGCAATACGAAAAAAGAAATTTTTTCGTTGCGTTGCAACGATATTTTAATGCCCGATTTTTCATTTCTTTATTTCTATCATTATTGAAAGCCTTTATGTCAAATTGCCCATAGTAAATCTCTAATAAAAATATGTAAAAACGTTTAAGCAATTTTTACAGCCTACATCGGCCAAAAAAAATTGAAGTAATTCAATACAATTATTTTTCGTTACGTTTCAACGATGCAAACTTAAACGTCATAAATAAAGCTGGAAGACAAAATAAAAAGAATTTTCGTTGCATTCCGATGCGCACATCAACATCACGAAAAGCATGTAATTATTACATTACTGCATTGTTGTTAAACTTGTGTTATTGTTATACCTTATCATGTTGAAGTTTGCATCGTTGGAACGCAACGAAAATTCTTCCTGGTTTTCTTCATTCCTTTATTTTTATTATCATCTAAAATCGTTCTTTTGCAGGTTTTGGTTATACATTTTTAATAAAGATCCTCAAAAATATAGATGAGCCAAAAAAAATACGGCAATACGAAAAAAGAAATTTTTTCGTTGCGTTACAACGATGCAAACTTCAACACCATAAAGCTGGAAGACCAAGTAAAAAGAACTTTCGTTGCATTCCAATGCGCGCATCAATTTCATGAAACTCCTGTTATTGTTATACTTTATGCTGTCACATCATTGGAATGCAACGAAAATACTTTATTTTTTATTTCGTTACGTTGATTATTATATCGAATATTTTCTTTCGCTCATTTTATTTGTAAATCTTCAAAGAAACATAGTGAAAAATCGTTAAGAGATTATCTCATTGTTAACAAAAAAAAACAGAATTCAAGCAAATAATTTTAAAAAATCATTGCGTTCCAACAATGCAAACTTCATTCTCATATACTTGTTTTATATTTATTTTATTCTGTGTGACATTATTATTATTACTTTATTACTTTGCAATGTTATTTATCTAGCTCTCATTTCTTTATTTTTATTATCATCTCAAATCATTGTTTGGGTTTACTAAATACCATTTTTCTCGTCCCCCATTGTCACCAGGATATGACCAGGAACACTCCACCAGGAGGCAAATGTTCCATCGCTAAGAAAAAAGTAAGCTTTAATTTTACGAGCGGCCCATAGAGAAGAACTCTAAAATCGGCACTCCCTACGCCCCGCCCCGGGCCACTCAAATAGAAGTTTCGTCACAAATTCTCCGCTCGAGTTATCCCTCGACCTGCAGAGTATAAATTACATACACCCGGTTTCGCTTTGTTACGGCACGTTTTTGTTTTCTTTTATTTATTTTTTCTCTTACTTTTTTTCGCCATTATTCGACGATTTTTTTTGCCAGGAGCCGCGCGGGCCACGCGCGCGTTTGCCAAACATTCTCAAAATGGTTCGGTCTTGCTTTGTGCGAAATAACCGATTTATATGTGCGGTGCGCGATAGGACAACGGCTCTAAGAGACCCGCTGTACTGCACAGAGGCCGAGAACGCGAATTCATCGTGTGAATGGAATACGAATGAATATACATGACGATTCTATATACCGGCTCGCTGGAGGGACTGAAGCAGAAGGTGAAGTTCGCCAACAATGCGCTTAATTGAGAAATACTTCCGGTAGCGGCCGAGTTGGTTGCTAATATACCTTCGGTGGTGCATCTGCAATTGGTGAAAATTACGTCTGCACATATATATATATATATATTAATGGGGCAAAAATGTTCTCTTTACTTTCGATCTTATAATAAGCCAACAACTAATTGATAGTTCTTAACCCTTCATATCACCGTGTAGTAGTTCTGTAACAAACCATCTACATTGACAGAAAAATTCTTCGGATATGCACTTGATACGTCCATTTGATTTTTTTTAATTTGAATTAACTAGATCCTTTAGTGAAAACAAATTTTTCCTATTACATTCCATTATTAAAATTATCTATTTTATATGTATTTATTCAAATCAAGATTATTTAATATCGTCTAATAAGCAAAAATATTTTATTTTTTCCTAATAAATTGGTGATTTGGTTCTATCTGGTAGTATAAGACAAAAGAGACAGACGAAAAAATGGTACACCATTCAGTCTCTCAAAAATCTCATGGCTTTGTTTTCGTTAGGAGACTGTTGTAACATTCTGCAGTTGAGGAAAAGGGTGAGTCTTTCTGTACATGAATAGTCGCGCCTGTTAATAAAAGGCACGACAATACCTTCCTTTTTTTTCCCAAATAACAGCCTTGTTAGTGAAAAAAAAAAAAAGAAAAATAATTTAAGGCTTTAGGCCACTCTAGGATTTTCCAAAAATCGATTCTTTTTTTTATTAAAAATGTACCTTAATTCCTATAAAATTGTATTCCAAAAGATTATGGGTGTGATAAATCTGTAAGTACTCGATTTTCGAATTCTAACGCAACCCCTCTTGATTCATGTCGTGACCTTCTACTAACTTGAAACGCGTTTATCTCAAAACTACATTTTTCAAGCCGACCGGACTCATAATTCGAATTTCAACCGATTCACTTGAAATTTTAACTGTATATTTAGAATTACACTTTCTGAGGCACTATGTAGCATTTTTTAAATTATATTGCATAGTTCCTTTTTTATAAACAATTTTCTGATGATTTTCTCATGGCATTTTATACATTTTGTTTTAGAAATGCGCCATTTTGACAAAAAGCAGTATATCAAAAAAATTCTACGTACTTCTATAGCTATTCTTATATATAATCGAAAGAACTTTAGTGTCTCATCATAACTCAAAAATTATCGGAGCTGTTGGTCCGGCCGTTGACCTTCCAGAAATAAAGGCGTCATCGGAAAAATGCTGCACGGTCGCCATTTTGACATGTATCGCTGTGAAAAAATAATTTTGTATAGTCAATTACGTGTATAATAAAGCCCCTATTTTGTAATTACAATTTATTGTATGGTTTCGCCTAAAAAAATCTCAAAATATGCCTTTTTTTGGCCTCAAGAGTAGCCTAAGGTCTTAACTTTTTTTCACCGCTCTTTTATGTCATGTATGTAATTCCTTCTACGTATTCATGCGATATATCGTGTTTTATCGTTATTTATTTAATTTGAATTTAATCTTTATTAATTCAATTCAAGTCTATTCAACAGTTAAAAAGAATAACTTGAACAGATTTTAAAAAAAATGAAACAAATCGGGTCGTAGTAGACCGCGAGACAAGGAAAAAACCCATTTGATTCAAATAGATCCTATTTTAATTGAATATATTTTTTTTTTGACAGTGTAGGTTCTCACAAAATTCCATATTGACATTTAATCCTTTTTTAAATCAATATCACATAGAGACTACAAACCGTTCTATGGTTTTTTAGTTCAATTCATGCAAACTAGATGGGGTTAGTTGGATCGAAACTTGTTCAAAGTTCACTTGTCGCGAGATTGCAAGATTCGCGTGTGCATAAAATTTGCGAAAATCCAAAAAAAAAAATCGGCTCAAGTACGATGCTCTTGAAGTTTGGATCGTTGGAATGCAATGAGTCTGAAGTCTGCATCGCTAGACCGCAACGTTTTTTTTTTTTCTTCAATGTTTAAATTCATAACTTCTTGCACATACGAGCTCTCGTTCCTTAAAAAATATCATCAAATCATTTTGTTATTTTTTCGACCACCGGGACCCATCGTTATCGAGGCGCGAATGTTGAAAAAAAATCCTATCTCCCGCAGGTTGGAGATAATCATTTTTTTATTGGCCTTATGTGTACCATGGGCCCGAAGGTGCTTAAAAAAAAATGGCAACGATTTTGATTGTCCGGAACCCACCCTTATCGAGGGGTGGATGATGAAAAAAATCCTAACTCCCGCGGGTTGGAGATCATTTTTTTTAAATGTTGATAGGTTGAAGGGTGGCACTTGTATACTATTTCATGGATCACCAACCCTTACCTCAGTCGGTCAGTCTACCAACCACCGTGCCTGAGAAATATGGCTCTCTCCTTTTTTTTGCTTCAATTCTTACTTTTTTCTTCTATCTTTACCTCCTCTCTGGATCAAATCCTAAAGTTCAGGCGGACGAAGTCGCGGGCAGAAGCTAGTATAATTATATATAGGCGTTTTATAAAACGCGAGAGCCCTACTTCGATGTCTCGAGCAGCCGAGCGTCTGCACAGTGGTCCCAACAAGCGGTAAATACTCAATAGAACGAGTCTATATGGCCGAACTCGTGTATATTGTGCACGGTGCAGGGACGTGCGGGGAGAAGGTGACGGAGAAGGAGACGAGGGAAGAGAAGCAGGGACGCAGGGGTCTTTTAAATTTATCCAACGATCCGCTTTCGTCTCGCCCACGCGAGTGTATAAGCTACAGTGTGTAAAAACACCGAGGGAGCAAGCTGTAGGGGGAAGAACAAGATGAAGAGCAAACGAGGAGAAATAAGAGAGAGAATGAGAGAGAATGAGAGAGAGAGAGAGAGAGAGAGAGAGAGAGAGAGAGAGAGAGAGAGAGAGAGAGAGAGAGAGAGAGAGAGAGAGAGAGAGAGGAAGTGCGTTTTCATTACCTACCTGAAAGAGTGCGCGATAAGACGCGCACTTTAAAGTTCTCCACCGACGTGACAAGTGAAATAGCATATTCTGCTCGTTGGGCGCGCGAATGAACGGGAACGGGGATTTTTTTTAGTTCGAGTATACGGGGCGCGCGTATGTAAATTAGCATTACATGGTATTGAAGTTTGCATAGTTCGGGTGCAACAAAAATATTTTTTTTATTGTAATGCCCAATTTTTTTTTTGAGCATTTAGCCTAAAAAAATCGCTGAAACATTTTCGAAGATCCTAATTAGGGTACCATAACCTAAATGCTTGTCAACAATTGAAATTTATATCGCAGAGAGATTAATTTAGGATGCGTTAAGTGTCCAAAAATCAATCGGTTCGGCAACATAGTTTTGGAGATTCTTGGTGTTCAAGTTGAACCTTTATCCATTTGGTAATGCACACGACAGCTCGTAAATACCAGTTATAGGGCTGTAGGGACCCAAAATAATACCGTAATTTGGATTTTTTTAAACTGTGCAAACCGTGATTATAGCGTTAGGAATATCGTGTTAAATAATCAGGTGGTTTTTCTACCCGACTAGAAATTTTGATCAGGCAGCCTGAACACTGATCAAGCCGCTATCATTCTGCGCTCTGGAGTGCCGTGATGAGGCCACGCCTGATTGGTGCCGGATGCCGACCGGATCGGTGAAACCGTAGTACGGGAGTAAGAAGTCTACTTTACTGCGGCCTAATCGGGTGTCTTTTTACTCCCGTAAATCAGGCAATACGGATATGGTCCTACTAGGGCTTGATCTAATAAGGCCCTATTGGGGCTTGCCTTACAACTGCATCAGCATTCCATCAACGCACATAACCTCCTATATCCTACGTCGAAATTTTCATTCAGCAGCATATTATCTTTGAAGTTTTGATATTTTTAAAAGGTATTGTGGACTGTGACGAAAAAAAACGTTATGCAACTCGGATGCGTGTCAGAAGATTCCGCTGTATTTCGAAATGTCAAAACACGAGTACAAAATCTGTCATCGTCGTGTGAACAAGATATGTATAACCTAAATATATATATATGGACGTTTAATATGTTATTAATGCTTAAATTTCAAAAAAAAAATAGTTTTTCACCAAGTTCATGTCCGAAAAATACGAACTAATAATTAACGAGACGTCTGAATTGAACTAGCGTATATTTGCCTCCATTTTCCGTCAAAAGATTCTGAGCAAGCCGTGAGGAAAGTAATTGATAATGCCAAGGATTGGGAGGGAACCGGGCGGTTCGGTATAAAAGCACTTCAACATAAAACATAAATGAAACATTATTCATAATGATCACTATACTATTTTTAATTAATCTGATTATAACCTTTTTCGTAACTTTCCGTAATAAAAATTATATTGACAAATACATTCTAGGACTTGTATAAATATATTGTAGAGTGTGTATGTGTACGAGCATGTATGTGTACTGGCTACGTAAGGAAGTATTATAAGGATCTGATGAGGCAACATTTTAATGACCTGATCAGGCAGCATTATAAACGCCTGGTCAGACAACCGGATAACGGCCTGATCAGGCAGCCAGATAAAGCTCATATGTGAGAGAACGTTACACTTCTTATCAGGGCGCTATCGGGTTCCCTTATAAGTGCCCTACCAAGGCAGTCAAGCAACCTGAAGGCGTCCCGATCCGTACCCTATTGAAATTTCCACGTGGATACTTCGTTCATGAATAATACTCGCAAAAAGATGTGAATTTTCAGCTCGAACGGTTTGTTTTCATGACATCGACGTTTGCATCGTTGGAATGCACCGAAAATTAATCCTTTTTTATTTCTAAAATATTTTTTTAGGTAGTTTTAGGCTGTAATAATGGCTCAAACGTTTCTGCGTATTCTTATTAGTAATTTACAAGTTCAATTTGCTAAAAAGGCGTTGGATAATAATGAAAATAGAGAAATAAAAAATGAAGAAAAAAAAAGATATCGTTGCATTCCAACGATGCAAACTTCAACGTCATTTGTTTACGGACATTAACGAAAGTTGTAGGTTAAACGTGGCGACAGCGCGCGTTAACTGGCTCTATCGAATGAGCCAATCTCACAGTCAATTATTAACTGGCGTTTGTTCCAAAATCGACGGAAGTTTAAAATCTAAATAGTATTATTGTATTTGAACTTTATAATAAAATGTATTTATTCGTTCGCTCAACATTTTTAACGTTTTCCGGACTTTGCCAAATCGAAAGCGGTTATTTTTTCTTTAATATAATTGCACGGTATTGAAGTTTGCATCGTTGGAACGCAACGAAAATTATTTTTCATTGATAAAATTACTTTTTGGCCAATTTAGTCTAAGAAAATCATTCGAACGTTTTTACGTATTTTTATCACAGTATAACGACCTCAAGTTTCAAAATGAAAAGGTTTCGAATAATCAAAATGAAGAAACAGCAAAAAAAAAAAAAAAGTCGTTGCGTTCCAACGATGCAAACTTCAACGTCACGAAATTGCAACATATTCACATTTAATTGCATAAACGATAAGTATCAATATCATTTCCCGGCTTGGGAATATTTTTTCAACAATATTACGAGTTGAAAATTGCCCAATAATAAATTATGTAAACATGAAATTATATTCGCTGTTGGCAGCCAGCCGAATGCTTATTATATTTTAATCCCCCACTATTGCAGCCGAAGAACGCTATCGAGAAACTCCTTGAGAGAGCACGGAGAATCTGCGAGAGGCGACAAGACGCGCGAGGTCAGCTGTTTCGCGACTAGACTGTGTCCGATGCGGCGTGCGTAACGCACGGCCGAGCGCCTCGGTGAAATAACCCTACGTCAGAATTAACCTTTTCCGCGCGACTGGTGTACGCGACGCACCGTAAATACGCCGAAGTCGAACGACAAATGGGAGAGCAAGAGGGGCAGGGGGGGGGGGGGGGGGCTGCGGTTTGACTTTTAACTCATTGGGACGAGCACAAGACGAGAATGATTCTGACCTTGGTCGGCGGTCCAGTTTCAAACGTGAGCTCCCGCGTCGTGCGAATTTTCCACCGCGTTCGGTTCTCTCGAGTCTCGCGCGCCACACTAGAGAATCCTCGTACTCCTGCTGCCTCCTCCTTCTGTCACGCCGTAGGCCTCGAGTTTCAGTCGAATGCCGATAAAACAATACAACGATAACACTCGGCGACGAATTTATTACTTTTTTTTTTTTCGGGATAAGGATAAAAAATCGCGATATTATCCGCGCGGCCCTCAAAGGCTGAACACTCTCTCACCGATACACACACGCTCGCGTCGCAAGTCTCGTTGGGACGACGACGAGGCACACCGGGGCGGGGGGGGGGGGGGGGTGGAAGGGTGGAGGGGCGCCGGGAATACGGAGAGACAAAAGTACAGACGCGCGCGCGCACGTACAAACACGCGCGGGACCATGCGAGAGGGAGAGACGCACGGAGAAGAGACTGCTGCTGGCACACTGGAAAATGGCAGCCGCGATGCAATGCGGGGCGCCAACGGTTGCCAACCCGCGCGCACTCGTTCGCTGTCTGCCTCTTTCTCTTGCTCACTCTCTCTCTCTCTCTCTCTCTCTTTCTTGCACTCGCCGATTATCTGCTATCGGTCACGAGTGTTTTTTTTCTCTCGTGAAATAGCACGGCGAATCGTCTTGTTATCGTGCGCCGAGGATGCAGTCGAATATCGCTTTACATCTCTGTTATTGAATCTTGGCGAACTCGCGTTTGTTGTTTTCTTTTTTTACGCACGACTTTTGGCTTCCGCGTATGCTCCGAATGTCGCTTCCGTCTTCTCGGGCGGCCCTCCGTCACGAGACGTATCACGATACGGGAGAGAAAAAACACGCACGCACGGTGGTAATTGTCCACGCACGATCGTGATGATTGGAGAAATGTCGACCGGGTGAGACGGCGAACTGACACACGGAGCGTGTTTACACGGGGCGGCTGCGATTAGCTGTTGCCCGGGCTTGTACAACGCTCGCCGAGTTGGCACGACTGACTCCCCGCTGCGATGCACGTCAGACTTAATCACGCAGCGACGTCTCGTGGCGCAAACCCCAAACTTGAGAGATCCGTTGTCTGTTAGTTGGTATGGTAGAAATTGCGGATGGGGTTTCTATCATTGATGAAAAATCTGTCGGGTTTTATAAGGCCATGTGTCATACCGACCGAGCCACCATGAGTGCGAGAGAGATTGCTGATTTGCCAATTCCCAGTGTTCTTCAGGACGGCTGATAATTTCGGAAAAAAAGAAAATGAACACCTTCCGCTGCTGTTGCACGACGGACAACTCTTCGTTTGCCCAAAATGTGATTCGTCTAGGAGAACGCTTGCCTGTAGGATTTTTACCGACTGGACGTGTGACACATGGCCTTAAGGCGAAGTAGAAGGTGTACCACGTGACATATGAGTGCGAGAGAGACAGCTAAAATTTTCGAACCGAGATTTCTTAAAGATGAATAATTTTTAGGGCAAAAGAAAATCGTCAAGCTCTGTGTCAGGATATTCGCTAGAGCCTGATGCTTTATTTGTCCTTAAAAACCTTAACCATTTATGAGAAAACTGGGTTGGAAAATTTGTGAGGTTATGTTGGCCTTGTACATGCCCTTAATAAAATAGAATAAAATTAAATTTAATAAAATATAATTTAATTTAATAAAATTTAACTTAATTTAATTTAATATAATAAAATTGAATTTAATTGAATTTAATTTAATTGGAAAACCATTAGGTTTAAATAGAATTTGATAAAACTTACCATTAATAAAAGACCAATTATTACGAATTAGCTCTCGCCCACAGCTCCGCCCGAGTTGAATTTGGCCTATAGGAACTCTGACCAGTGCACCCCTTATTAGGGTTTTTTTTAAATATCTGAAAATATGCGTTTTATTATTTGTTTTGAAGAATATTTATACCAAGTTTTCAGTCGATAGCCACAAGGAATACAAACTTTCACACCCTATTTCACCCCCTTAAAAGTCGATTTTAGAAAATTCCTTTTTAGTGAACCTCTACACATTCTAAGGAACTTATCTGACAAATTTCATGTTTTTATCTTCAGCGGTTTAGGCTGAATGTCAGTTAGTCAGGCACGAAACTGTTTTATATTTATAGAATAAGAGTTTTTTTTATATAAATATAAGGACACAAGACATTAGATTTATTGTTAATGGAATTAAATGTAATGTAAAATAGTATTCTCCATGCAAATATAATAAGACTTTTCTAATAGAATCAATAATAAATTACAATAAAATCAATAATAAATATCAATAAATAAATTCCAATAAAATCAATAATAAATACTAATAAATAAATAGTCAATAATAAATGAATAGTAAATCAATAATAAATAGTAGTCTCGTCCTCTGCTGACGGCAGTCTCAATTTCGAATACTGAAGGCAGGCTTTTCAAATGCAAATATAAATATACATGTAAAAAAATGAAACATCATTGTAGGCCTACGAAGATTTCGATCTTTTTGGCATTCACCTGCAAACGAACCCAGCATTTTCGATTGTCGGTAAGGTCAGCAAGTCCAGCTCATTGTATCGCCTACACATTACCGACCGTAGGTATTATTCGCTGCTGATAACTGTTGAAAACATGACGTTGAAGGGAATGACGCAAACGAGAGCTGCATCACCACGGTCGGTAATGTAAATTGAAAAATACACGTGCAAATATTATCTAATAATGACAAATAAATATTTATATAAAAAAAGAAAATATACATAAAAAAATCATTATTCTTTAACATCCATCGTCGAAGCGAATCACGAGAAGAGTTCACCAATAAAATATTTTATTTTTCAGTGAATCCGGATATTGCTTGGTTTCCACTACTTTACACCAGGACAAAGTAGAACAATTTTCGGAATCAAGGTATTTCTTTCGCGGAAGGTCATATTTTGTGAGCGCATCAGCAGGGCCCTTTTCAGCCATGAGTAAATTACAATGGCCCTCAATAAAAATCAGTTACAATCCATTATTATACCCAACGATAAATTGGAATAAAAAATTTCGCATAAATTTTGTAGGTTTGAACATTTTTACATTTTCTCTAAAAAGTCGCGGTTACGGAAATTCTTCTGCTCGTCACATTTTTCTAAGTATTATCATTAATATTTTCTTCAAACGTTCGGTGACCCTCGTTTTTGTACTGTCGTCCTGGAATCTTCAGAATTTTATATTTTGTAGAGATGTACACGGAGACAATTAAAAAGTAATTTTTGTCGTGAATTTCACGGTAAAAATTACCGTGATATATTTCAATGTGGTGACAAGTAAAAAAAGCATAATAATTCGTATGCGGCAAGTTTTTTTTTAACTCACGTTACAGAAAATTTCAAATACGTAGCTAATATTTTACTATACAAGAAGGGTAGCGCGCACGATAATTTTTACCGAGAGCACAATACATTTTCCTATAACACTCATTAAATTTTATAATAAATCTTAAAATAAGTGTTATAAAGACGATACTTTTTTATAGACATTTTTGAAAGGCATAAAATAATAAAATGCACAGTAAAATTTCGCTGATATTATATATTTTTTAAATTTAAGTTTTGCGTATTTTGTTACTCATGAAAATTTACTAGAAAATCTGGTAAAATTTTCTATCTGAAGAAGAAATTTTATTTTATTTTCGTGAAAATCTGTGTTTTACTCAGTAATAATAAGCGAAGTTTCAGGGTTGTCATCTGGTTACCGTTACTGCACGGTAATTTTTAACATTTAATTCTCTCCGTGTAGCATGTACTTTTAAAAATATATATACGAAAAATTATTTGATAATTTACAAAAATTACAGAGTTACAGACACTTTTAGTAAAAGGGCGTAGAGGGGAAGCCCTTGCCGGCCGCATTTCACTGAGCATTTTTCTTGAAACCACTTTTTTCGAACTGTTGCGGACGATAGCAATAATAGTCGGCAACTCGAGCAATAATAGTCGGGTATGTAAAATTTATGCACGAAATTTTTTGTAATTATAGTAGCTATCGTTGAGCGTAGCCGTTTGTTTTTTTTTTTTTGTAAATTACTATTTCTCAAATCATCTTGCATGAAAATATTTTTGGTGAAAATAATACTGTTCATTTCGAAACGTGGCCATATTTCGAAGAATCAACAAAATCAAGAACGCCCACGCTTAACGATAGCGACATTAATGCAGATTAAAGGCAAATATTATTTTTTTTTTGTTTCAGACGAGTCAAACCAAAGATTTCAATCCCACCAGGAAGAGGGAAATTTCCGATAGGCGTTCACTTTGCCATTTATTGTACTTCAACTATTGCTTTTTTTAAATAATATTTTACTTGAATATACTTTAATGTATGTGCAATAACATATCTTTAATTGTGCACACAAAAAAAAACAATTAAGTGAATTTAAATAAAATAATGAAAAAAGCTTATTTTTCTGACTGTCATAGTTGGGTCCCCCCTTAATTGGAGCAAGAGATCGGTAACGATCGCAAAGTCTCGATATAATAAAAGGACAAGGCTCGCAGGATGATGTCAACCGATCTTTCTCTTTTTTTTTAGACATTAAAATATGACTGAGCGCGTGACCAAATCGACATTTTCAATATATATATATATATATAATACACATAAATATATGTATATAGCTCGAGTCGCGATTGTTTGGGCATTTGTGCACAATCGAACCGGAGAACCTTCGGAGCCCTTCGCAGACACAACAACTTCACGTCGCGAAGAATTACGAGACGTTTATATACCTTCCCGAAGAATCATTCGTCTTCCTTCCTTCACTTCTCACGATCTCTCTCGGCTACGGGTTCAGCCCCTTGGCCGCCCTGTCAACCGATCTCGTCACGAACGTCTCACAAGTCTCTTCATCGGTTACCGAACCCAAAATACTCTGCACTGCTGCGATAGCAGCTTCAGCATTTCTTATTTATTTTTACTATTTTGCAATTTTTCCTTCTTTGTTTTTCTTTCGGACTGTCACGAGGGCAAGGGGAAACTGAGGGGAACCTCCGAAACAGGTAGCTATATTTTCTTTAAGGGGTAACACCACTGGAGAATTTTCAAAAAATTGAATTTTTTTATTTAATTGGCTTAAGAGATGTTTTGAACCATCTGGAATAAGGGAAAAAAGTTTGGTACCTGTAAAAAAAAAAAGGTTCGCACACGGGTTAGCCACTGCCCGGTGGCAATCGCTGGCAGCAAGACTTGATGAAAAAATTTTCTTACCATTTATTTGTAGCCTTAGACTTGTTCTAATTTACAATGAGTGACTAAATCGTTGCTTGAGAGGCTACACGCAAAACAGCCACGAAAGTTTCAATGGTACTGTTTGGCGCTTGGCTCCAAAGGCTCACTCAAGTGGCAAAAAAGTATTAAATGTAGCAACTGATATTGCTGTGTGCAATATTAACGAAGGTCTGAATAATATCCTAGAAATTATGAAAGTCTCGGAGATGGATATTGGGCTCCAAGCTTACAATTTTTTGTCGTGAAACTGATGCTAGACGGATAAAACACGCTGAGCTGTCTTTGACAGATGCGGCAAAAGTAGCACGCACCTGCATAAAATCAACCAGGAAAACACATGAGGATAAATATTCGAACAGAGAAGGGCAGCTTTATGGTCCTGGGATAGCTGATCAATGGTATAACATTTTAAAGAGTTAAATTTTTCATTTTTTCACTTTTATAACACATCTCGAAACTTTGAACGCGTTTTTCTCGGAACACAATTTTTCAAAACGCCACGCAGCATAACTCCAACAATTTTCATTCTATTCGCTCCAAATTTTGAACACATGTGTCATATAACATTCCGAAGAGAAATACGTACGGGATTTTTCATGATTTAATTATAACATTATTTATTAACATATGATTGTCCTTTTTTTTCTGATGAAAATTTTAATTTTTATCAGTGCTTGCCAGTTATAGGAAAATGAATATCTACAAAATCCCCTACGTATTTCTCTAGCTATACTCATGGAAATTAATAGAATTTTTTATATTTTTTTGTAGATTCAAATTTTGAATCAGTTATACTGCGTGCGGCAGAGCGTCTCAGATTCAACATGCCTCGCGAAAATAGCTCCGGCGTCACCATTTTGTATAATTTTTTAATATACATTTTTTTTTGTTCACTTGAAGATATGACTAATAACATTATTGAATACTATTATCCTCTTACTTGTTCTTCCACCAAAAAAAAAAATCGCGAAAAATCGCTTAATTTTAGACGTTTACAGTGGTGCTACACCCTTAAGCTTCAGTCGTGTTATCATTGAAAACCCTGTGAATGCCCCAGCCACTGAGTAGTCGCGCAAGACTGTTCTCTGGTGAGCGGTCATCCATCCGAGTATCGGCTTCGGCCAATGCTGCGTCACATGGCTTACTATTATCATTATTATTGGTTATAATTATTATTGAAATAGTATTCGATATCGGGATATAAAAATCCGCTCGTATCGCCTTGACGACGATATTCCTGTCGTTTCAAATTTCGCGGAAGGAGTACGATGAATTTTGGGCAGTCTAGTCTCTATCGTCGTTTCGTTTCTTATTTCTCGCCAACGTCTTCGTTCTCGGTATGTCAACGTGGCCCACTTACGTCGCGTGTTTTCGAACGCGGAATACATACAGCACGTCGAGAGAATTTATTGTCGTCGTTGCTCGTTATCATCGTTCCGAAAAATTAATGATCCGATTAGACGAAATCGATCGGTCCGTCGATCAGAAAAATCACTCCTAATGTCTCATCGTATCGTTCTAGGAAAAAATAAAAATTGCAGTTCGAAAACGTGAATATTCCTACCACGCTGTTAAAAGTCGAGGCAATTAGATATATGTAGTTTTGTTCAAATGAGGAGCTTAACTTAAAACTGCAATTAAATATTAGGCAAATCTACATTGAATTATGAATTAATTTTTTCGAAGCTAGAACACTCGATGAATAAAATTCAAATGTTTTATATAGCAATAATTACGAATTTACGAATTTCTATAGCAATAATTACGAATTTACGAATTTCTATAGTAATAATTACGAATAATTTTATCAGAAACATGAATAAAAATATTTACGTTTTTTTATTTTAAAAAAACTATCGTTTTTTTATCAAGTTTTTGTTAAGTTTATTTATCAAGTTTTTTTTATCAATGTTTTTCGCCACAGAACCCTCACGATTCAATTAAATATTTCGTTTGCATATTATTTCGAATGCATTTGTTTTCTATCGAAGAGTTTGCAACATTTTATTGTAATGATATCTACAGCAATAATTAGGAATAAAAATGCGTTCTTAATTAAAAAAAAAAGGCAGCAGCCTAAATAAATATTCTTCGAGCTTTTTTTCTTTTGGAGATTTTTTCAAGAACAAGAGCTCAAAAAGATCCACTAAATAAAAAGCCATTAAATAAAAAAACTGTTTCTTTTTGCCTTCAGACAGACCTCAGAACCCAAAAACGCCTCGAAAAAAAAAATAAAAAAAATATTCTCATGTCCCCACGAATCGAATATTCCAATAAAAATGTGAAGAAGTGGCAATCCAAAAATCTGCTCGACAATTTGATCAGCCCTTGCTGTAACCTGGCAGGAGCTGAACAATTCCAGCGGGTCAATTTTCTCCTTCCTTGAAAATCCCTGGGATTCACCGTATACGCGAAAGGTTATATTATTATCGAACGATATACACTGTCACGTTGGCCCGTTGTTCTTTTTTTTCCACTTCGTTTCTTTCTCCTCGTTTTTTTTCTTCATTTCCTATACAGCAGAGCCGTAAGTACAATAAATTCGTTTATCTTTTCATCTAAGCTTGGCGTGGCGCTCCGTATGGAAGATATGAAGTCGAGGCTATTGCGAAGTCCGTGTCCGACGTTGAACGGGAAGTTGCGGGTGGCTTCGGGGGGTAGGGGGGGGGGGGGGGGGGTGCAAGAGAAAAGGGGTGGATTACGAAGCGAGAACGGCGTGTGTCGGTGCGGTAAAGTCGTGCGTTGGCGGGGCAGGAGGAGGAGGGCAAGGAGTTGGCGATGGTCATTTGTGGGACCCGACTGACTCCTGGGGGACGAAATGTCTCCCGCGATCCCTGGACGAGATACCGGACACGCTACTCGTTCCAACCCCCATTCCGGCCTCTTATACTTCTTCTGCTCCTTCTTCTTCGTCCTCGTCGTCGTCGTCGCCATCGTCATTGAGGCCTCGATGTTCTCTTTCCTTCCTTCCACCCTACTCTCTCCCATTCTCTCTCTCTCTCTCTCTCTCTCTCTCTCTCTCTCTCTCTCTCTCTCTCTCTCTCTCGCTCTCTTTCGCGTTCTTTTTCTCTCCTTCTCTCTCTAGCTCTCCCGTTTGTTCGAGCTCCCTCTTGCGCTGCCATACCGAATGATGCGCCCTGCGACATAAACGCGGAACGCTAATAGGATAGAATCCCCCCCCCCCCCTCCCTCCGCCGCGAACGAATAAGCCTCGTGATTGTCTCAGAGAGTTATTTAAATTCCCTTTGATATATATTGTTTTTTACCTTTCTAATACATTCTCTCTCTGTTTTTTTTCTCTTTTGGACTCTTCTCTTGCCCTTCCTATCTCTCTCTTTCTCTCTCTCTCTCTCTCTCTCTCTCTCTCTCTCTCTCTCTCTCTCTCTCTCTCTCTCTCTCTCTCTCTCTCTCTCTCTTTCTCTCTCTTTCTTTCTCTCTCTCGTTCTTTCTCTCTTTTGGACTCTTCCCTCGTTCCTTTCCCTCTCCCACTGCCATTTCAATCTACCTCCAACTTTTGCTCCCTTAACCCTCTATCCAACGACGAGGTCAGACGCAACGCGTGTCCACGCACACAGAGGTAGGAAAGGAGGGACGAGTGACCAGTAGAAAACACTTGCGGAGCCGATCTCGTTGCAAAGTAAAAAGTGACGCGATCAACTTTACGCTTGTAGAGTTAACCAGACCATTTTTTATTTGACTGTCGCTGGGCGCGTTTCCTGGAGGCTCGTTCCTCCTAAGACATTAAATTTTCATTGAAAATTGTCGAATGTGGATGGAAATCGGCTTTTCATGTTTTGTCGACTTAATTTTTATTTAACACTCTCTAGGCGCGTTTCTTGGAGGCTCGTTCCTCCTAAGACGTTAAATTTTCATTGAAAATTGTCAAATGTGGATGGAAACCAGTTTTTCGCGTTTTGCCGGCTTAATTTTGAGCTTTCTGTTAACATTCCGTAATATTTGTAATCGGCGGAAAATTTCCCAATGAAGAATGTAACAATAAAAAAAAAACTCAACCCTTTTAGCCATCTTGTCAAAAGCGCCAGAATCCTGTTTCTGTAGCGGCGATTAATGGGGGGGGGGGGTCAAAATGATTTTGGTAGACTTAGAGAAAGCCGCTGGATTCATCGCGATGTGGCGAGTAGTTTTCCCGGGCGAGTGCACTTGAAAAATGGCCGATAAAGAGGCTAAGGGCATCGAACATTTTTCAAAATTCGATGGTCCGTCTTTAAAATTTTGCGAAGAATTAGAAAATAATCATGTCTCGATGAACCAAACGGCACTTTCAAGTGGCAACGATTGCGAAAAAAATCCTCGCGGAGTGGAGTTCTTAATCGAAACGGAATAGAAATGAGTGGCGATTTCGTTAAGAAACATTTTTTTTTGCCGAGGTAGAAACAAAATTTGGATTTTAAATCCTTATTTTTATAAGTCTATATCGATGTATTTTTATTCCCTGAACACGAATTCACCATTAATTTCCCCCACAACCCTCAATTTCTATTAACAATCGTTTAATCCGTATGGAAACACGTTTTTCACGGTTGGCCGGCTTAATTTTGATTTTTCGCTAAAAGCTTCGTAATATTTCTAATCAACAAAACATTTCAAATCGTCAATTCTCAAAAAATAGTAAAATAAAAATAAAAAACCATTCTTTGGCGGGACAAAAGCCGAAAAGTCGTGTATCTTATCCTCGCCCTTTCGATCCACTTCCACTTTGATGGGCATGCCGATCTCAATCGAACAATTCTGCCTCGAACGAGCCCTCGTGGCAACTCGTACGCCGTTGATAAGCTGATTTTCCGCGCCCTTATACCGGTTTTTTCACCGGCGAATAATCGAGGGAGAAGGAAGGCTAATCGGGTTGTTGGTCGGTGGTGGGCTCGTATAGAGGGCGTGTCGGGGATCGAGCTCTTCGCGCGTAACTGCGATCTTTCACGAAACTTGAGTGTACAACGAAGGCACGTCATATCGAGGTCCTCGGCTATACCGGGGGTTGTATCGTCTTGAGGGTCTGCGTGTCTTCGCATACACGCACACACTCGCACATATACGGCAAAAAGATACTTTAAATTCGTTACATCCATGTTACGTTTGCTATCAGCATATCTGGCTATTTTAAGGACAGTCCTTCAATTTTTCTTCGAACCGATCGTTGACATTAGCCCCACCAGTAAGGTCCTGGAAATGATCCCTATACGAATGGGCCTACATTTATCCGAAGGTGATTTTGAGGTATATATGGACGACGAGTATGAGGACAATGTGGTAGTATGGGGTGACAGCAGAGTATACGTATACAGGGTGGTCCAAAAGTCGTGAATCAAACGAGGCGAGGAGGTAGTCACACGTGCAGAAATTTCTTAGGGATACCTAAGTTCTGATTGGATTCCGATCGGGATATTATACGGATTCCCTAGGAGGCGAATCCTCATCGGTATCCAGATGGCGCTCACTACGTAGCACAAGGTGGAGACGTGGTGGCGAGAATTTGAAATACGTATTTCAAATACGTATTAGATATATTTTTCTTAGCAAATTGAATACATATTTTCTTAGTTCGGCCGATCTACATTTAATTTAAATATAATTACTTAGAAAACTTAACCTATATCACTTTTCCCCAGGAAATATAAGTCTTTCAAGGTCTATATATTGTTTTTTTTTTGAAGATTTTTAGCCTGGATCCTACGCAATGTTTCTACTTGGATTCTGACTAGAGTCCGCAATAGTTCTGGATTAGGATCCTGGTTGCAATCCGATTTACGAGCGTTACATTTCGCTCTCGGATCCGATCCGATATCCGACTGGATCCCGATTGAGAGACCAGGATCCTAGTCCGAATCGGAATGTATCCATGACAATATTTCTGCACGGGCAAGACCATTTCCAACCAAAAAGGTCACCTACTGGTTGGTCCGTTTCTCAACGATTCAAAAGCTATCATTTTTTTTCAATGTTCTCGAAAAAACGGTTCTCAGCTATACCAAAAAATTAATTAAAAAAGAAACGACTCACCATATGCGGGTTATTTTTTTTAAGGGGTTACGTGGGTTTAAAAATTTAAAAAAAATGCATTTTTAAAATTTTATTATCTAATAGTACAATTTGTCTAGAATATTCTCCCAAAGTTTTAAGTCAATCGGAGTAAAAGTCTAGGAGAGAGAGCCTTTGGGATTTCCCCACGTTGGAAAAGACCGGCCGGGAGCGACGCAGGTATACGCATTTTTCGCAAAACACTATTTTTGAAGTCGGTTGACACGACTTCTCAAAAACTAATGCACCGATCTTGTTAAAATTTTGCACACTTCTTCAAAATAGCATTGACTAGTGATTGAACGAAGGTTTTTTTTTCGATTACAACTAATTTTACAAGACTATACGTAGCATAACTTGTACCAAACATTGAATTATTTTGCATACAACTCTGCCAAAAATTTAAAATTCAATTTTTTTTTAATCCTCCGTTGAATCACGAGCTATACTTAATTACTAACAGAAAAATATTGTTTTTTAATTTCAGATAAAGCTATTATCAGTTATCCTGATCATCACGAGGACACTTTTTTTTAAGGGTCTCCGAAAACCAGGTCCCACCGGCTAAATTTTCTACATTTTTGGATGAAATTTTTTTTAATATTGTTGAAATGTTGCTCTTTTATGTGCTTAACATTTTGAATAAAATAATTTATATATTATATATAAAAAAATAGAGAAAATGTGCTCTTTTTGGCTTTGAAACCCACGTAACCCCTTAAGATATAGCCTGATGATGTGGCTTTCATATAAAAATGCAGTATTCATAATTATCATCATGAGTTCTTAGAATAAAATGAATTTGTAATAACTTTTCGGATCATAATTTTTTTCCTAGTTTTTCATCATTGATTTAAAAAGAAGAATATTCTACCGAAATGTCGTAGTAGGAAAATTGGTCCACCTTGTGAGGATTCTAGAAAAATCCAACTCATAGCCCTGATTCTTGAAAGTTTTTTACTATCGATTTTTATTCCCTGCAGGGTAGTACTTTACTAGAAAATTGCAACAAGCAAATTTGAGCTGTTCATTTGCATTGGGAACGCATTATTTGAATGCAGAGCACTTGTGGCGAGTACGTAGAAGGAAGGCGGTAAAAGCAAAATCGATTATCAGGTAGATAATATGTGACTTTTCAATTGGATCGAAGTTAGTTCAGTGTTTCGCTTGCTTTCTGCTCATGATGACGGTTTTCATTCTGAAATTGGTCATCCTTTGATTTGGGCATTTGATGATTTTGACATTCACACAGGCCGAAGTACCAAATGCACAACAAATTTCAGAATGAAAACCATAGTAATAAGCAGACCGCTAGCGAAACACTGAACGAACGTCGATCCAATCAAATAGTAATGAAAACCTAGGGAAAAAAATTATTATTAAAAAAGTCATTACAAATTCATTTTATTCTAAGGACTCATGATGACAATAATGAAGACTACATTTTCATGTGAAAGTGGCATCATCAGGCTACATAAAAAAAAAAATAACCCGTATATGGTGAACAGTTTTTTTTAATTATTTTTTTTCGTATAGCTGGAAAGCAATTTTTCACAAATATTGAAAAAAAAATTATAGCCTTGGAATTGTTTGGAAACGGATCAACCTGTATATGATGTTTTTTGGTTGGAAATTATTTTGAATATTTGCCCACTTCGTTTGATCCACGACTTTTGGACCAGCCCGTACATATTATCCGCAGTGATCGCATAAAGAGCAGGAAGACCATACAGCTTTGAGGGGCGCAGTCGAGGGAATGGTATGATAAGCTCTGTGGCGCATACTTGACGTGCGAGTGGTATACTTCGACTGGGCAAAATCGCATATACATGTGTGCACATCTTGTACACGTATAAAATATAAGAAGGGCAAGTAACGGCTCGCGAACTTCCTTAACTTCGTACAACGTGCTTTGCGGTATCACACGAGACACGACACAGCGAGCAACGCGGCAAAGCAACGACAACACAGTGGACATGCCACCAGATCCTCCGGCAGATATCCCACCGGCCCATATTTATGACCGTCGAGATTTCGCATTATTAGAGCCATTTACCGTTTTCGCCCTATAATATCGTACCCCATCTCCTTCCTCTTGTTCTCTCGTGTTTCGTCTCCTCCGTCGCTCTTTCATTCTCAGTAGAGAACCCGTCCTCCTTGTCCCGAGCTCACTCTCACTTCGCTATCGCGTACTCTCGTTCGTGTGTACGTACACGACGATTCGATCCGAATGAGAAACCTGCGTGATCCTCAAACGAATCGCGATTCTGCCGCTTGCGAGAGTCGCCCGGTATATCTCCGATCGAGCCGAGAAATAATTGGCGACGTGAAAACTTCGTCAACGGTCTGACTGCTATTGCAGTTTTCACTTGACGAAAGAAGAAAGTTATATTCTCGGTTTGTCCTGTTGGATACAATCTTATTCGGTCGAAGTACTCATTGGGCTCCTTTTGATTTCTGCCTTCGTTTTCATTTTGACCTATGACGAAAATTCGATATTTCAATCAAATCTGGATGTCAGTCTGCTGAATCTTAAAATTAAAAAAAATGTTCGAAGATTGCGGAAAGTGGTATACAATATATATATTATAAAATATACAATTCAAAATGAATTCTATAAACGATGTCCATTATTTTTGATGATTTTATATATGGAAACATAACAAAAAATGGGCAATGTTTCTAGAATTCATTTTGAAATCTAGAATATATATATATAATCATCAAAAATAATGGGCAATGTTTCTAAAATTAATTTTGAATTGTATATTTTATAATATAATTAAATAATTGTTAAGAGAAATCTGTAAAAATTACCTTACACACAAAATATCTGTACATATAAAACAGTTCCGTGACTGACTGATATGTAGACAACGCACAGCCTTTGGAAGATATCTTCCTCAGAAGATGTAGAGTTGCACAAAGAAAGGATTACTGCACTAAGAAAGGATTTTTTGAGTCAATTCCGAAGAGGGTGGAATTGGGTGTAAACGTTTGTATGGAAAATTGTATTCCCTGAGTATATCAACTTGAAACTTGGTATAAATATTCTTCAAAACAAATAATAATACGCATATTTTAGTCTTTTTCAAGACAACCCCTAATTCGGGGTGGAACGGGGTGTTGAAGTGCGCAGCCCAATCATCCAATAGCTTCAAGCCAAATTTCACGCGGGCGAAGCCGCGGCCGGAAGCTAGTTATAGGTATATATATACACATAGTATTAAATGATTCATAAACAATTAATTGACATTGTCAATTATTTTTTTTATTACTGTTAAATGTTAAAAATTATTTTATATTATAAAATGCATAATCCAGGATAAATTCTACGAATATTGTCCATCATCTCCTATAAACTTGCGCCATCTGTCAGGCAATGTATACATGGCATCATCACGACAGGAATTTACACATAACTTTGAGCTTTTTGAAAAAAAATGTAAAAATTAAGCTATACAGCAAATGTATATTATATATCATAAAAACTGACACTGGTGGATGTGCGGTCGGGGTTCGGCTTCGGCGGTACTTCGAGTTAAGCAGCATTGCGCGTGGCCAATGCTCGGAGCGGTGAACGCTTAGCCGTGCACCGGCTGGCGCATCGACCAGTAAGCGGAAGATCAATCCTTCTGATACTTTGGTGTAGATACTTGTGTAAGGGCCGTCTATACCGGTACGGATTTTCCACAATTTTCCCGTACCCTCGGCAAACGCGGTATAGTGTAGCTTAAGAGGGCTGTGGACGCAACGGAAGTTAGGTTGGATTAGCGAAGTGCGGGTAGGGAGTGATAGAAAAAGGATTTAATTGGGAAGATTAATACGTAAAAACCCGCAAGGGTAGACGGTGGAACACTGGAAAAATAAAAAATAAATATATTATATATCAAATCATATTTAGTAATTATATACATGCATATTATATGATGTTTAATAATTTTTAATATTCAATAACCAGATTGATATGATGGTCAGAATACCTTGTAGATCCACATCATGCGATTGGGCTTAAAGAAACCTAAAACGATCACTCATGCGTTTCGACTAGAATTCGTTATAGAAACATGGCAAGTTTCCAGCATAAACACTTCTCTGTCGCAACCTGAATACCTTCGTCGTCTTAGATCAACGGATTCTCATTGATTGACAAGGATGAAGAATTCTATGAAACTTGAGTAAACGCGAAACATTCGAATTTACGGTTTATTTGAATGGCCATTAGGCGAGTTTCATTGTTGGGGGAGGATTTTCCGTGGGATCGTCCGATCGAAGGGTCGAAGCGACAATTATACTGTAGTTACATCTGACTGTATCAGCTGCTCGAAGAAACACGAGCCCTATTGTCGAATCGCCTCGTGATGGAGATATAATGATAGGATATTGGGTTAACGAACGTGTCAATATAGACTTTGAGACACTCGCCGAGAAGAAGACATACAGGGGAGACGACTACAGCCACGAATGCCTGAATTTCCGATAGTAACGAGTGCTCGCGATGAGACTCGAAGAGCAAACGTATTATTAGAGAATCGCCGTCTCGTCCCAGGATCAACAATCGTATATCTTCGGGTCAAACAGGGGCTGGAAATTCCCCATATACTTTTTCACGTACTCACGTGTGCGCCAGCTTTCGATCATTGGACACGGTTAGCTACTGTACGCCCGAGCTCAATTTCAATCTGGTAATTGCATACGAAATTTTTTGGATATATGTGGTATGCCCATTGCATTATTACAACAAAAAAAAACATGGCTATTCTGCTTGTCTTAATGATGAGCCAGTCAATTTTTGGAAGCTGTTCGGGATCGGTTCGACAAGAACGCCCCCAGACTCAACAGAATTCAGTGAGGGTCCATTTTTTTTCGATTCAGAGATTCGGCAGCTTTGCATCAGGATAATATTCGAATATTGACATTTTTTGGTAGCTCGAAATTAGGGCGAAGGAAACGAAATCGAACCCGAAAGAGTAGGTAATTTGTCGTTGGAAGTCAATAAGGAATATCGACAGTAGGAAAGATTCTACAGGCAATCAGAAAGAGGAAAACGAAATCATAGCCGCGAGATGATGAAGTTTCCAGCATTGGAATCCAAGATTCTTTTTTTTCATTGTAGTATGTAATTATAAAACCGGAATTTTCGTATAGAAAATACACATTTATTATATGAAAATGATGAAAAATATTTTATTCTAAGTATTGTCCATTGCTAGCTATACATTTTTCCCAACTGTCTGGCAATTTGTGGATGCTACGCAAAAAAAAACTGTTGCTCTTTTGAGGTAAACCAGTCATCGAGCCACTTTCGTAGATTTTCGTAGGAAGTGAAACACTGCTCAGCAAGTGCGTGTCCCATCGATGCAAATAAGTGGTAATTGGACGGAGCCAAATCTGATGAGTAAGTCGCATGCGAAAGTATTTCCCAACTAAACGCCTCAATAGTTTCCTTGACCAGTTTTGCTGTGTATGATGGTGCATTATCATGAAACAAAATCACTTTGTGTTGTCTTTTTTTATGTTCTGATTGTTTTTCACGCAAAGCTTGATCCAAATCGATCATTTGTTGTCGGTAGCGTTCAGTATTAACAGTTTCGCCAGGTTTCAGCATCCAACAATGCTTGCAATTCGCTGTCTTCAAACATCTTCGGTGGCCTCCCACGTTCTTCGTTTCTCACGTCAAAATCGCCACTTTTGAATTTTTTTAAACCACTCAAAGCACTATGAATTATCAAGAGCATGCTCACCATAAGCTTCGACAAGTATTCGATGCGATTCTGCAGCAGTTTTCTTCAAATGGCAATAGAAAATTAATGCTGCCCGCAAATCCTAATTTTCAGGCATAAAATTCGACATGTTCAAGGCTATAACAAACTATGTTGGGGTATGAAATTTGTATTGTTGTGAGTTAAAAATCTTTGTCAGATGTCAACAAAGCAAAGGGCGCCAATGACGCGACTTGACGGTAACTACATTGACAGCTAGGGCCATCTATGGGCAAATTCCGATTTCATATTTACAGACCGGTACATCTGTATTCGGCAAATTTAGGATACGAAAATTATTCAAGTGGTTTTTGAGAATCTTGATTGGAAATCCACAACGAAATTCGAATAATTTCGGTCGCTACTGCCTTTCTAGAGAAAGTGATTCGAGCAGCGGCTTCCGCACTCGAAACTTTAAACGCGTTTTTCGCGAAATGTCATTTTTCAAAACGGTGTACACTCTCAAAGAATGAGTTTTCAAGCTATCCTTCTCAAATTTTGATACAACATTCTTCACGCCATTCCTCATCTTGTTATGGAACCTTTTTTTGACATCTTCATATTTTTTTTAACGAAAAACTGTCGAAAAGTAGTCTAAAATTGATCATTTTTTCAAAACGCCGCCATTTTGTCAATTTTAATTTAAAAAAAAACCTCCATAGCAACATAGCGGCTTTTATATTGATTAATAATCTTTTTACAAATTTTGTTTCCGATAAAATTGACGGCCACAACCGTGTACACCGTGAGAACTCCTTTTTTTCGAAAACATTTTCAACCGTTAAAAAAAATGTAAAAAAAATGAAAATAAACGTTTAAAAATGTATTTTTTGCTCTTCATGAGTGCTTTGATTTGACATTTAAAAAAATCAGACTGATTAGCGTATTTTAACCATCGAAACAAAAAATCGCTAAAATCAGCTATTTTTCGACCCGCTACACTGTGATGATTCATTCATCATAAAAATAAACATAGGAGAAAAGTTGAAAATAATTTCGTTGCATACCAAAGATGCTTGCTTCAACATCATTTCGAAGCGACTGAATCAGTACTCAGGAAGAATAAGACTAGATAAAAAAAAGGATCAAATTAATTGATATGATTTTGCAAGACAGATTGTCGTTGTTCGAATTTCAGAACGATAAAAGCACCACGTTCCAGAACCTTCGAATTCAAGAATATTCAAGAACTAAGTTCTCCACTCTGTCCAAATCCAATGGAATGTTAGCGAATTTTCATTTCGATCCATCAATCCATTTCAAATTCCATTTAGGTAGGTCCCTTTTGGGGATCGATATCCACGCTTTCGGAAATCCTCTGGACAAAGTTCGTAAGAGCGGTTAACATTCGTCTTTCATTGTCTCTGTTTCTCTCTGTCTGTGGCATTGTCCAAGTATCCCAGTCGGAGCAAGTTCCTCATCCGTCTCCCATTCACAAAGTGGAGAACGACATTTCCGAGTCTCCGAAGCCGGCTCCATTGTTCAACCCTGTTGGCATTTTGGTGAGCGGTTCTCTCTCGCTCTCCCGTTCACCCTTCCGCGGCGTTGTACTCCCAAGAGAGGCTGACGTCCTCGCCATTACTCTCTCTCTCTCTCTCTCTCTCTCTCTCTCTCTCTCTCTCTCTCTCTCTCTCTCTCTCTCTCTCTCTTCTCCGATGTTATACGTGTCGTCGGGGCGCGAGACTGAGAAGCGACCGATTCACGTGAAGTAGGAATGGCTAAAGGGGATTTTTCGGCCTCCTCGGATCCTGGCTTACCGCTACTCGCTTGCGGATGAAGTACCTACATTTTAGTGTGTTACCTCGTCAGACGAGGTCTTTACATATATGTTCGTAACTACTGAACACCTTCTAGGGCAGATCAAAGGACCTTTATGCATAACATCGCGCGAAAGCTCCGTCCAAATGTAAAAATCGTCGAGTATTCTTGTGTCCCACATAGTATTTTAGCACTTCATCAGGAGCCATACGAATGATTTGAAAAAAAACGCCGTTTTTGGAAGCCTCTTATTTTAAATGTTCCCTCGTAGGCCCTTCCGACCTTTTACGATCCTATTCGCTTTAACCCCATACCTTTAGCTCTGCCATTTCCAATTTCTGACAGAACGCTCCGGGAGGATTGTCCAAAGCCACTCGTTGCCCGATGCAATACTGCCATTGCACGCGGGGCACAGGGCAACTGGAGAAAACCGATACAGCCGTTTATATCTTCGCTGACTGGCAGTTGTCTGAGCCACCGGGAAGTGAGACTGCTATCCCGCTCAGTAGTCAGCGCGAAAGGTTGAGCGGGCGACCATCCAAGTACTGGCCGCCGCTGCTCGCCGTGGAAAATCGCTGGAGCATGGACAGGAAAACTGAGTCTTGTCAAGCTTAAGGAGTTTCGATACCCTTTTTTGGCTGCAAGAGTAGGGATGAAAATACAATGAGTTTTCGGCAGGCTGACAACTTCTTGCGAATAAAGTTTCATGTAAAAATTAATTATTCGGATATTTCCAATTCATAATATTGTTGAAAAATATTTCCAATCCGTGAAATGATATTAATAGTTGCAGTTTTTGCAATTACATATAAATATGTTACAATTTTAGTATAAAAAAAAACCCACAGACTTGGCAGCGGTTGGATTAAAAAACAACATTTTTTTCACAAGATGGCGTCTAGTTCATATTTGCATCCATTTTTCAACGTAAATTTCCGACCTTTCTGGCTTGATCAAAAAATAATAATTGAGTAAAAAAAATTCTACAATGCGAAGGGCTTTATACATTACATTTTAAGAATCTTTTCGAACTTTTTGGTTTCAGAGCCACCGACTGCATGCAATCATAGAGACCGCTAGCGAGGGACATGTTTTACGTCGGCCACAATAACAACCCTTCATGTCAATATATATTTATAAAATTGTTTGTCAATATACCTCAATATTTACACCTTCGAATAAAACAAACTTGGATGAAATTGGACGAACAGTTTTTCAGATAATAATTCCGAAAATTAACCTATATTTTTCGCGGTCTACTCGAGTTCACTCCCTGAATGTCCGAAATCAATCCGTTCAAGCTCAAAATGCACATCTTTTGAGTTTTTTGAGTTTTATTAACATACGAAGTAAAAAAAAACCACCAGATTAACCCTTCGTGATTATACTTTCAAATTCAATCGCGGTGGTCATACTTGGGTCGATTCTACCCAGTCAGTTTTCAAAAAAGCATTCTGCCCAAAATATCCGTCCGAAAACGTTAAAAAAATTACGGAGGGTGCTTTGAACTTTCTAGATGCTGTACGAACATTTTTTTTATAAGAAATAAAATGGCGCCATTTTAAAAAAATTCATAAAGAGGTGAAAAAGCAAAAAAAAACACTTTTTCGCTCAAAAAATCATAGTTTCGTGAATTTTTAAAATTTATACCTAAAATTTGGACGTGATATTCCTTAGATATGCTACTTCTGGTTAAAAATAGCAGCATAGTGCGCGTTCCAAAAAAGGTATTTATTCCGAAATATAAAGAGGGTAAATTTTATGGTATGAGGATACTTCAAACTCCAGATAAGATGGTGAATACAGTCCCATTCAAAGCCGGAAACTATTATATATTTACGCCAAAAATTGATGGACAAATTGATTCTACCCAGGGTAACCACGAAGGGTTAATTAACACGATATTCCTAACACTATATTCACGGTTTGCTCATTTTTTTTAAATTTAAATCTCAGTATTAGTTTATCCCTACATCCTTATAGCTGTCATATATAAGGTGTCATATGTATTACCAAATGTATGAAGGTTCAACTTGAACATAAAAAATCACCCAAAATATGTTGTGAAACTGATTAATTTTTGGGCAGTCAATGCATCCAAAATTAATCTCTCGGTGCAGTAAATTTCTATTGTCTACAAGCATTTTAATTTTAGTATCGTAACTTCTTAATAAACGGGGTGGGCGGCTGGTGACGCTGTTAATGAAAGTTTGACAAAGATTTGTGGATTCTTCGATGATAGGAAAAAATGTGCCGAGCTTTTGCGTCGCCGTACTTCGATGGATAGATGAGAGAGAGAGTCTTAAAGAGAGAGAGAGAGGGGGGGGGGGAGGCAGAGAGACCGAAAAAGATTGTGTAGCGTCACGTTTCGAAATGGCCGAAAACCCACAAAGCGCAATAACCCAACAATAAATCCATCGTCGGGTGGAAGAGTGAGAGCGAGAGAGACAGAGAGAGTTGATCAGCGGACTCTCCGGATCCCGTGCACGTCCACACATTTCGTACCCTTAAGGTGGTGTACTCCGTATATACGATGAAAGATCCGAGCCTTTTTCCGGGGCTCCCACCGCGCCGCGGCAGTTCGAAGAGTCAGCCAGGGTGACCCAAGGAGACTTTACCCACCACCATCTTGTGAGGGTAGCGCGTCGAGATTCTTTATTGTTTCAATAAGCACGCGGCACACGGTCCGGTCTTATTAGCGAAATAAACCTCTTTAACGGTCTCTGCGTGTGAACATTTTCCTCTTCCGCTTGGTATACCTCCGGTGCTTTCTCCAGCCGAGTGGGATGCTAAACGCGGCATTCGTATAGCTCGATGTTACAGCTTGATCGAGGAGGTTCTCCAGAGAAAATGCCTCTTTTTCGCCCTTCACGGAGAGCCTCGCGAATAGGCCACAAGGAAGAATACCGGAGCAGAGGAAAAATCGAGAAAACGAAGATAAGTGCTGAGGCAATTTAAAATGTCTCGTGCATCTGTGTGTGTATGTGTCTGTGTGCAATTGCTGAACAGACATAGACAGACGGAGAAAAGGGCAAAAGGGAGGAGGGTAAAAAGAGCTTGGCGAATGTTGCGAAATTCCTAAAAGAGACCTCTCACCATCTCTTTCTCTCTCTCTCTCTCTCTCTCTCTCTCTCTTAGACTCTGCATCACTCCCACTCAGCAAGACGATCTTTAAGAGCGAGAAGGAAGGAAAGAAAAAGCCAGAGGCTAAAGGGAGAATCGATAGGTTTTTCCCCGAGGGTTACCATGGTGACCGCGAAGCGAAACGGACTACAAGCGAGTTAAGTGACAGGTGTATATATATACACATACATATGTACTTATATAGAATACCATCGCAGGCGTGGTAAGAGCATCAAGGATCGACCACTGCGTCTTGCCATCGCGACACACTCTTATCCTTTTTTCAGCCCAGACCCCATCAATCCACGGTCTTGTGACTTTATGCCATCCGATATATACATATATAGTAACACATATACACTAACTCGAACCTGGGAACTTCTGTTACGACCTCCATAGACCGAACCTGTACCGATCATCCCAGGACATTCGATTATCCCCAGTCCAGCCCTAAATTTTTCGCTCAAGGCTATTAAAATGGTAGTACTTGGAAGACCGAGTGCCAGTAGATCGTAAGCAACCTCGGTCGGGGCCAATACTCAGATTGGTGACCTTTTAGGCGCGCACTGGCTGGCGTACTGACTACCAAGTGGGAGACTGTTTTACTGGGTCTCCGGTTATAGCTCGAGTGAAGGTATAGCTGGTGGTATCGACACAGGTTTTCTCGAAGTGCCCTGTACCCTCGTGGCGATGCAATGACGTTGAAGTTTGCATCGCTGGAATGTAACGATCTTTTTCCGTTCGCTTTTTCATTTATTTATTCTTAACATTGTCCGAAACCTTTTTTTTTGCAAATTGACGTTCTCAATCTTTGATAAGAAAACGTAAATTACGTTTGAAGGATTTTCAGAGTCTAAAACGGCGAAAAAAATTGAACAGCCGAAAATAATTAATTTTCGTTACGTTGCAACGATGCAAAGTTCAACATCATTGAATGTAATACGAGAGCGCAAGAGTCACAAATTGGGAATATAAGCGAAAGGTATGGGACGTAAAAGGTTGAAGAAATGTGTAAAGGAGGATAATAAATTATAGAAAAAGGATATAAATAGACTGTACGAATAAAATAAAACATATTATAAAAAATATAAACATAAATATATAAAATCAATAAAATAAAATATAATATTAGGTGTAGTAAAAAGAAATCCATTATTTTTGCAATAGATGGCTTTAGTAATCTGTATCTCGCGTTGTATAAGTGCGATCGGATTACGCTAGACGGCATTAGAAAGATAAGATTTCGTACTAAAATAAACATCTGAGACAGTTTTGTGATTGCTTGACTCAATATTGTGTGAGCGCGCGTCAAAGATTGCCACCAGCAAAGTGAAAACACGCCATATTTTACAGTTTTTCTTCGATAAAGGCGAAAACGCAAGCTTGGCGGCTGAAAATGTAAATAGTGTTTATGGTCCTGATACTGTAACAGCCAATCACGCGCAATTTTGGTTTCGTCGATTCCGTTCCGGTAATTTTGATGTCAAAGATGCACCACGCTTTGGAAGGCCAATTGTCGAAAATGTCGATAAAATAATGGAAATCGTCGAGTCCGACCGTTATGTAAGCACTGTTTCGATTGCCCAGGAGCTAAACATTGCACAAAAAACCGTTTGGAACCACTTGAATAAAGCTGGATACAAAAAGAAGCTCGATGTATGGGTGCCACACGAGTTAACGCAAAAAAACCTCATGGACCGAATTTCCATCTGCGAATCGCTGCTGAATCGCATCAAAATCGACCCATTTCTGAAGCGGATGGTGACTGCTGATAAAAAGTGGGTCACTTACGACAATGTCAAGCGGAAACGGTCGTGGCCGAATCGCGGTGAGCCAGCGCAAACGGTGGCCAAGCCAGGATTGACGGTCAGGAAGATTTTGCTGTGTGTTTGGTGGCATTGGCAGAGAATCATCTACTATGAGCTGCTCCCCTACGGCCAAACTCTTAATTCGGACCTGTACTGTCAACAATTGGACCGTCTGAAGGAAGCAATCGCCCAGAAGCGGCCAGCTTTGGCCAATAGGAGAGGAATTGTGTTCCATCAGGAAAACACCAGGCCACACACATCGATAGTGACTCGCCAGAAGCTATGGGAGCTTGGTTGGGAGGTTCTTATGCATCCACCTTATAGTCCGGATCTGGCACCAAGTGATACCACCTGTTCCTGTCTATGGCGAATGATTTTGCTGGTGAAAAATTCGCGTCAAGAGAAGCGTGTGAAAATCTCGACTGTCCCAGTTTTTTGCCAATAGGGACGAGGGTTTCTATGAGAAAGGCATAATGAAATTACCTTCAAAGTGGCAACAAGTTATCGATCAAAACGGTGCATATTTGACCTAAATCGGATCATTCTAATTATGCTAAATAAAGCCTTCAATTTCATGCAAAAATAATGGATTTGTTTTTACTACACCTTATATAAAAAAAATATAAATTAAAAAACAAAAAATATACATAGATACAAATAGATACTGTAAATCGAAAAGATTTTGAATGTAGATGCCAAGAGCATTTGAATTTTTGAAGATAATACTGAAGACAACATTTTTCGACGAAGCCTTGCAGATAACGCACTCTTGCGGCTTCCTCGGCGATGAAGAGAAAATGGTGCTCCTCCCGAACACTCGTCGTTGTGTCGGGACCACGTTGGGGGGTGGGGCTACGAGAGACTCAGGGGACAAGAAGAGGAGAGAAAAAAAGGAGTCGAGGGAAAATGAAACTGGAAGAGGAATGGAGAGAGAGTGGTCCATATGTATACCTGGAAGTCCCTCCCACTGCCATTGGTAGGTAAAAACTGTCTGCGCTTGCAAGGACCGTATCTACTGTGGCGCTGCTCACGAACGTCTAATCCTTCTGGCGTGTGCGAATTCCTTCGATCCTCAATCCCTTTCTGACTCAGGATTAACCTTTTTGCCCTTGCAGCTCTTGCCCGTTCATTCGTCAACCAAAAAGGAATTGGAAGAATCGAGAAGGAGCGATCATTCATTGAGGCATCCTTACTTGCAAATTCTTCACTGCTCCTCTCTCTCTCCACAGCGTACGGTAAAGATTCATAATTCCGCACATGTTTAGGTTCATTCTTTCGGCGATATTCATTTGCATTGTGGGCGCGGAATCTCCGTTTTCCAAAATTATAGAGTGGGCCAATACTCGGATGGATGACTGTTTGGGTGCACCCTAGAGTGGACTATTGAATGGGATGCAGTCTTGGGAGATACCGATGCTGACACAACTGAAACTCGGTAAAATAGAGCCCGCTGTATCGTCAGAGGTTGTTCAGTTTCTCTGTGTAGGTTTACAGTAGGGTTTGAGGTCCTAACGGGCAATGCTCTGGCGGACCTCCAAGGAAAAGATAAAGTCTTAATGGTAAAGATGAGATTCTCATGGAAAAGATGAGGTCCCAATGGAAAAGATGAGGTTCTAATGGTAAAGATGAGATCCTAATGGTAAAGATGAGGTCCTAATGGAAAAGATGAGACCCTATAGCTGGAAACCGCGAAATAAAGCAATTGCCATGCAGCAATTTATTGGGAATCGTACCAAATCCCTATAGGAATCTGATGAGGACAGAGCACGTAGAGACTCCACATTGGAAACCAAGTGACTTCCGCGCTATTTCCCGATATACGTCGTTGGAGATTTTTTAATTTAATATTCTCAACCGAAAGTTGAGTCCCAAGATGCAACCATATCTCTATAGAGATTTGTTAGGGAGTCCTTATTGGGATGCAATTGGATTCTGCACTGTTCCCCGATGAACGCCGTTCGAGGAATCTTATCGTGTTCGAACCGAAAATATGTGAAAAGTCACAAGAAAAAGCTCGGCGTGTTTTTTCTTGTGACTTTTCACAAGAAAACATAACCAGCACACTCCCTGAGTGTGTACGTGTGTTGTGATATTATGTCAAAGTGCGATAAAAATAAATAACAAACGATAATTGCAGTTGATTTTCAGAGATGTAATTCAAATCGATTTTAAGGTATACTTTTTTTAAGCGATTTGTACTTTTTTAAGATAAAATTTATACTTTTTCGAGATCCAGTTATTTTATCTATACATATAAGACAGTTCCACGTTTGACTGACATATAGACAACATACAGCCTAAACGGCTGAAGATAGAAACATGACATTTGGAAGATATGTGCATTAGAAGGTGTAGAGGTGAACTAAAAAGGGATTTTTGGAAAATCAACTTTTAAGAAGGTGAAATGGGGTGTAAAAGTTGACATGGAAAATTCTATTCCTTGAGTGTATTAAGTTGAAAATTGGTATAAATATTCTTCACAACAAATAATAAAGCACATATTTAAGAATTGTTAAAAACAACGCATAATAAGGAGTGCAACGGAGTATTGAAGCTTGTATGGAAAAATCGAATTTTCTGCTTTTATCCCAATGAATATTATGCTCCTCAAAGGGCGCAGAAGTGCACTTTGAAAGGATTTTTCGAAAAGCAACCCCTAAAAAGATTAAATGGGATGTGAAAGTTTGTATGAAAAATTGTATTCCTTGCGTTCATCAACGCATATTTGAGTGTTTTTTTAAAACAACCCCTAACGAGGGGTGCAACTGGTAATAAAGTTTCGACGAGAAAATCTGATTCCCTGCTTAAATATACTTGAAAACATAGTATAAATAGTTTTCAAAACAAATAATAGCAATTTTATACTACTATTTCATTAATGACCGACCTTTACCTCAGTCAGTCATTCTACCATTGTTCCTGAACAATATGACACTCGAGCTTCTTTCTTTATTTCTCATTTTTCATTTCTCTCTTGCTCTTGATAGGAGATAAACTCTCTGTTTATCTCCTATCTGCATCAAATGCTAAAGTTCACGCGGACGAAGTCGCGGGCAAAAGCTAGTATATCTACATATTCAGTTCATTGAGGAGTTCTTTAGGATTCAAATTGTATTCGTAAATTGAATTCCAATGTGGAATCCCGATTAGAATCCAATGTACAAGCGTGACGTTTTAGTACATGGATCCGATGCAATGACCCATTGGATCCCTATCAGGAAGTATGAACAAGTATGTGATTCCAATTGGATCCGTACGACAATTTCTGCACAGGTATGCTTCGTAGACCCGCACGCGCTTGAACCTCAGGATACCGTCACATCGGAGTGTGAATTCGAGAGGCTCGTCGGCCATCTTGGTGCTCGATCGTTTCTCATATCTTTTACGAGCAGTTCCCCCAGACTCACAACTCCAGGGAGTTGTGGGATGCGGGTGGGGGATTAACTTAAAGTTCCATAGGATCGGTGTATCCGAACGAACCCATCATTACGACGGGCCGTCGTCGTTCTCTCGTCCCTCTATACCTCTCGCATAATGCACACCTTGAAGGGGTTCCACGTCTTCTCTCTTCTCTCTCTCTCTCTCTCTCTCTCTCTCTCTCTCTCTCTCTCTCTCTCTCTCTCTCTCTCTCTCTCTCTCTCTCTCTCTCTCTCGCTCTTCCTGGCTGAGTTTTCGCTTCTGTCCGACAATTGAATGTCGCGCGTTTATTTTCGGAAGCCTTAATTTAATTCTCGTCGCTGCTCAGTGCCGCGGGGCGAGCAGCGCGTATAGGGACGAGAACGAACCGGACGGACGGTATGTCAACTATACACAGAGGGAGAAGAAACGGAGGAGCGACGAAGAAGAGGATGGTGAAGGGAGGCCAAGAGGCAGACGGTGCGCCAATAAACCGAGGGGGGCAGAGAGAGAGAGAGAGAGTGAGAGAGAGAGAGGAGAGAAGCAAAACGCAGGAGAGAAGAGAACGACGAGGCAAGTTAAAGCGTTCGGAATCTTTTGTTTTGTCGAGCCGACACTCGCGCTCTGCAACGACTCTCGTTTATATGCACTATTCTCTCTCTCTCTCTCTCTCTCTCTCTCTCTCTCTCTCTCTCTCTCTCTCTCTCTTTCTCTCTCTCTCTTTCTCTCTCCCTCGCTGTCTCTCTTTCTGCCTATCTTTTTCTGTATAGCCATCTGTCGTGATGCTTTTTTTCCGTCACGAACTCGCCACACTAGCAGTCCTCGTGGATGTTGCGAAGTGCATAAAGAGGAACGGAGCTTGAGCGCGATGGATTTTTAATAATCTTATACGAGACCAGGTGCACATGTGCCCGCTTGCGCGCATGTACTACACTCTCAGCTCATATGATAAAGTGACTCGGGTATATAGTCTCAACAATAATCAGTCTACTTGGCCTTTTACAAGCGGCTATATCGGTTCTCTCACGCATTCGATGTGCGCAGACCAACGCACTCCTCACGTCACTTATCTTATCAGGGGAGAGTATGTATACGAGGTACCGTGATTGCATCCGATGCTCAATGGTCGATGTACGCCTCATACGTTTTTGCAATCGGTCACCTGCTTGCTCCGCTATTTGTTATGGTTATCAATGTGCCCCAAAGCCCAAAATGTTGTCATCAAATTTGAAAAGAAGCTATGGATCGGATTCCACAAGGATCTCTCTATCATCATATAAAAGGAGCTGCACGCACGTATCTAAAAGGATACTGACGGGACTGATACATAAAGTCCATGAGCTTGTGAAAGGAGTTGTCCATCAATTTACGAAAAGAGCTGTCCATTAGCATCCAAAAGAAGTTATCCGAGGGCTTCTAAAGAGAATTGTCGGTCAGCCATCTAAAAAAGTTGTTCATTAGCTACCGAAAGGAGCTATCCATCACCTTCCGAAAGAAGTTGTCCATCAGCTTCTGCATGGAGTTATCCGTCAGCTTCCAAAAGGAACTGTCCGTCGGTTTTCCAAAAGAACTGTCCATCAGCTTCCTAAAGGAGCTATCCATTGTCTTACAATAGGTACTGTTTATGTTCCAAAAGCAGTTGTACGTCAACTTCCGAAAGGAGCTGTCTATTAGCTAACGAAAGAAGCTGCCCATTAGTATCTAAAGAGAATTGTCAGTCAGCTACGAAAAGAAGTAGCCCATTAGCTACTGAAAGGAGCTACCTATCACCTTCGAAATGAAGTTACCCATCACCTCCTAAAAGGCGTTGTCCGTCAGTTTCCAATATAAGTTGTCCATTAGCGTTCAAAAGGAGCTATCCATCATTTTCCAAACAAACTGGTCCATCAGTTTCAAAAAGGAATAACAATCATCTCCCAAAAAAAGTTGTTCATTAGTTTCCAAACAGAGATATCCTTAATCTTCCAAAAAGAGTTGTTCATCAGCTTTCAAAACGAGCCACCCGTCAGCTTGCAAAAGAAGTCCGTCAGCTTTCTGAAGCAGTTTTCCATCAGCTTCACCAAAAATTCTCCTGTACCTTAAAAGCTTCGGATTCGCATCATAACCTGCTAGATCTCGATAAAATCTGAGAAGACAGTGAATTTTGCTTCAAATATAATTGTACTTGGAACTTGGCAAATACACGGCACAATTTATTTCGCGCTGCATAGGCAACTCAATGCCTGCGAAGGGTAACCAACGCACACTCATATATATATAGTTTCGTGTTACAAGGTGAAACCCTCATGTGCAATGTCTTCGGCCCCTCTGTACACCCTTTCCTGTTCTTCTTTTTGTTGTTGTTGTTTTTCTCTTTTTTCTTTTTTCCTTCTTCTTGTTTCGTCTTTCGCCAATGTATGCATAACTGCAAGAGACTCTCCGCGACTATCGTTTCTTCTCACTTGGTGCATACAGCGTGCACGCACATATGCGAAAACGCGGGTGCTCTCATATGGTTGTGTGTGCACGAGGTTGTGTTTGCTGAAGCGTGCGAGTAAAAAGCGTGCGTGATGTTCAGTGTGGTGTGCGCTTTGGTACCGCGAGTATATATCCAGGAGTCAGTGACACCTCTCGCATCGTCGGCGTCGACGTCGGTCCAAAGCTTGATGCTGGAGCGGAGAGGCTGCCTGCGGTTTCTCGTAGCCATGGTAACCACCTCTCTCTCTCTCTCTCTCTCTCGCTGTCTCTCTTGTCGTTTCTGTTTCTCCGTCTCACAACCGCTTCTCTCTCTCGCTGCCTCTTTCTCCGTTTGCTCTTCGTCGCCATCTCCGCCTGCCACCCCTTTTTGCCGGTGCTATATATGCGGCTACAAGCATCCCGAGACCGCCGCCTCCTCCACACCGCCTACACCCAAGCCGGGCTTCAACCCGCCACACCACCATCTCTCCTCCTTCCGCCTTCAATTATCATACCATCTCGCTCGAGTTTAACCCCCGCCCCCGCCGCTCCTCGAGCGACTTTGCCGGTGGGCTGTGCGGTGGCTCTCTGCCTCTTGCTCCGGTGAACTGCCGGAGCTCGAGAGAGGGAGGAAGCGGGGACGGGAGGGAGGTAGAGAGGACCATGAGCAGCCGGAGACCAGAAGAGAGAAAGATAGAGAGGAGGAGAGAGTTACAGAAAGAGCTCCAAGGGATAGAGGGGAAAAGAGAGAGAGAGAGAGAGAGAGAGAGAGAGAGAGAGAGAGAGAGAGAGAGAGAGAGAGAGAGAGACTGTAAAGAGTCAAGAAGAGGCCACTGTTGCCAAGCTCAGAGTCTTGTTACTTCGCTCTTTTGCAATTCCGGCCCTTTTATTTATTTCCGTTGTATTTTGATTCGTCTTGCTTTCATTTGGCTTCCCTTTGCTAACCAGAAGACCGCGATCGATTGCACCAACAGCGACAATTATATCCGACGCTATTTTTCTTCGCTTTACGACTGCGGAGAGACTCCACACACAACGATTGTCAGCGAATAAGATTTTTTGTTCCATTTTCACAAATCCATCGTAGAAGATTACATCTGTATCGATCGGGGAACGCCATTCGCTTTTTTTTCTCAGACGTTTGATTCTTCGTCTCCCTCTCTCCCCTGCTTGTCTCCTCGTCCCTCCGGCCCTCTGCGCGGTCAAGCGTCGATTTTCTCATCTCGGCCGTCGTTCCACCTCCTCCATCTGTCCTCAGTCGGAACGGAGCAGCTTGCGCGAGGACCTTGCCTATATATACTTATATATATATAGATGTATATATATGTGTGGTCTCGGGTTACACTTTCTCGTTTTACGTGATTCTCCGCTTCTTCCAATGACCCACGAGCACGTACACACTCCAACTTTCTCCATATTGCTTATTGTAGGTTTTTTAAATTCTTTTTCTCGCCTTGCGCCCTGGTCTGATTATGGAGAACTAAGACTGTACGGATATGTGTGGCTACGTGTATATCTCATGGTACTCGAGAGTGCAACCCTCCCGCCGCCCGACCCATTCTCAACTCTTTCCTCTCACCGTGTGTCTGCTATAATGGAGTTTCTTGCGTGGCGTCGTAACCAGGAGTCCGCTTATAGCACGCGATGTACGACAGGATGTATGACTAACAGCGGTACACGCTATTCTCGGAGAGACAGAGAGACGAGAGAAATGTATACAGAGAGGGGAGAGTGTAAGCGAGAGCATCGCAAAACTTATGCCCGTCCCGAGAGGATGTCGATGGTGCATTTTGCTCTCGGCGTTATACGAGCGCGATTCCGTAAACGCCAACACTCACCGGCGGATTTCATGGTCTGGAATATTACTTATATTTTTAGAAACAAACCAACTACTCTCTTTTTCTCTCTCTCTCTCTCAGTCACCCTTCCTCTTATCCTTGTCTCCGTTCATCGCGAATCAAACCTTTTCCATTTCCATCCGTCAAATGATCTCCCAATGTGGATAGATCAGACGGTAAGTCTCTTCAGGAGTCATCGCCATTGATGACACCTCGACCAATATCCCGCCAAAGAGGATGAATGCGACGGCAAGTCTCTCTAGAAGTGATCAGCACTGATGTTCCAATACTCTGCCAAAGAGGATGAATCAGATGGCAAGATCATCAGAATGAGATGGCAAGATCATCAGAATGGGATGGCGAGATCATCAGAATCAGATGGCAAGATCATCAGAATGGGATGGCGAGATCATCAGAATCAGATGGCAAGATTATCATAATCAGATGGCAAGATCATCAGAATCAGATGGGAAGATGGCACCAGATCATCAGCATGGATGATTCAATACTCTGCCAAAGAGGATGAATCATATGGCAAGTCTCTTCAGAAGTAATCACCACTGATGACACCTGAATCGTCTGCCAAAGAGGATGGATCAGTTCATACATCTTTTGGGATGTCATCACCACTGACGGTTGCCGAAGCCATGGCCATCGGCAAGTCCCGGTGATGCCGCCATTTTGGAGGACGCACACGGAAGCTGAAAGAGACTGTCGTTGAAATCATCGTCTGGTAAAAGCGCAGACGCCGGGGGACAGAGCAGGATGAGCAGCGAGAGAGAGAGAGAGAGAGAGAGAGAGTGAGAGAGAGAAATTCTTGGTGGGTCATACAGCCAACGGGATGGCGATGATGCTCCCCCTCGGACCAATCACAACGTAGGGATGCCACTCAACACGCACACGCGGAGCATCACGAGAGCTTCGGTGGAATAGAAACGAAGGGAGAGATACAGGCCGCGCATTGGGAAGGATACACATACCCACACACACACACACACACATATATATATATATATATATATATACATACATACGTTCCACGCATGCACGAACGATAGCGTTGTGTGCCAAAAGCATGAAAGAGAACGTACGAACGTTTCGTAGGACGACCTGGAGGGAGGAAGACAAGCCGATTTGCTCAGTGGGAAGATGACCGGACCAATAGAGTGATTCCATTCTCCGAACTGCACGGAGATAACTGAGGTAGCTGATAGAAGAAGACCAATGCAGCACAGATCAACGGAGAGACGGAGAGAGCGAGAGGCTTTACGTAACGCAAAGATATACGCGATTGGAGCTCTCATGACGAAACTTGAGCAAATGGCAAAATCACAATCGAAGAAGGTTGAATAAAGAGCTGAGGCAGCGCACCGGTGAGAGCAGTTAAACCACCGGGCGCACAATCAGTCGTTATTGAAGCTATAAAGTGGCCGAGGCTTGGAAAAAGACAAAGAAAAACGTGCTCATAATTGATAACGCGCCAAGATTGATATACGACATGCAGCGGGGAGGTGAAATCAGTCGTTCGAATGACCCAACTGCATGCGGTCTCGTATTATTGCTGGAAAACTGATCCGTACCGTGCCAAATGCCTGCTTCTTGATTCAATGAGGTATTTCAATCGAGCGCTCAATAATTATACCTCGGAGGTATAAAATGCCGAAGGACCCTCCCACGATTTGCTATTTTATTGATAACCCGGCTTTGATAAGCTTTCTGACAATGGCAACCCAGCACAATTACGAAACTTCTAATTCGACAGCATTCACAGTAAGGATTTGAGTCAACTTCTTCATTATTTATCTGCTGTTCTCGCCTCGATTGACGTTGTTATAGGAATCCAACGTTCCTATAACAACGTCAGTCCAGTGCTTAATAGTTCTCCACGTTTCGACCGGTCTCAACGTTCATACGTATTCCAGTTGACTCGTATACGTATAGCAGATGTTGATATTCCGCTGGAACAGCAGACCTTTCGTATCCAAAGCGATGCAGAGAACGAACAGACTCGACGGAGTAGGAGAAGGAGATCTGGAAGAGAAAACGTTGATGGCGTGGAATACGCTTGGAAAGAGTGGTTCAGCCAGGCGAAAGCTCCCCCGTATATATATGTGCTCTTGGATGCTGCTGCGGAAAGAGAATGATATATCTATATAGATCCAGGGAACGCAGACATTGAGTACAGTCGTGGATAGAGAGAGAGAGGAGGGAGGGATGAAGAGAACGATGAAGAGAGAAGGAGCCAAAGTCGGAGATGGAGAGTCTTGTTCTCTTTGTCCCACTTGAAATCCCCCAACCGCGTCCTTTCT